>VMDO01000644.1:151564-171641 GCA_007922755.1 Pedetes capensis | reverse complement strand
TGCAGTATAACCAGAGAACATTATTTGCATATTTCTGTTCTTTGGAATTTCTTTGAGTCTTGTTGTTGTTGTTAGGTGCCATCGAGTTGATATATGACTCATAGTGAAACTACCTACAACAGGTGAAACACTTTGTCAGTGTTTCTCTGCTAGTCATAAGGTTTTCAATGGCAGATTGATTTTTGGGAGCAGGTTGCCAGGTCCTTCTCCCAAGCCTACAGAACCTGGTGTTCCCAGAGGGTTTCCCATCCAAGTACTAACCAGGCCAGGCCCTGCTTAGCTCCCAAGATCTGATGGGATCAGATGCCACAGTGTTACAGCTGCAGGCCTTTGAGTCTTAATAGCCTAATATTTGGTCAAGTTTCATGAATATTCCTTATTCATTTGAACAGGAAGTACATTTTCTTTTGTATAGATATAGAATGCAGTATTGTTTTATAGGATCTATGATTTCCTCTCCCCATTTAACTAATGAAAATCAAAATTTAAATGCACTAGAGGACTGCTTTTAACATAGGAGGTGGAGACCCAAGCAAACAGACCTGAAAGGAACCAGAAACACTGCAGGACAAAAAATAAAAAATAAAAAAAAAAAACACAAATCACTTTCTCATACATTGTCTTCCTCTAAAACTATAAATAATATGTTCAGAGAAATAAGAAAGCAAATTGAGTCCTTGAAACAAGAATAGATGTCATAAAAAAGAAATATTCTGAAAATACAAAAGAGCCCTTGGAAATGAAAAAGATATAGGGACAATGAAAACTCAGTAGTAGGGACAGAAAATAAAGTTGAGGAAATCTGCAAATTAGAACAAACAGAAAAAGAGATTGAGAATAGAAGGCAAAAGATCGATTTGATTAGATCTGAAAGCCAAATTCCTGGGATACTAAGAATGAGTTGTTAGAAAGTGTCACGATGGGACAAGATTTTAAGAGCTTCTGCCAAGAGGCTGAGCAGGCAGGCCCCTTGGCCCCCGCAGAAGTCTCTTCTCCCGGTTGCTTGGCCTCCTCTGGGGAGCTGCCTCTGGGTGCAGGAGAGCCCTTCTTAGCTTGGGTAACCCTCCTTAGTACTCCACGAAAGCCCTCATGCTCCCTTCTTACAGTTCAGGCCTGTTCCAGCCTACACTACACAAGTGGATCCGCTCAAGGAGGGCCTGGCTCTGGGCCCCAGACCAAGGCCTTTGTACCATCCTCTTCCGACAACCATTTCTTGGAGTTCCCATCCCAAACCAGTCTAGCCCCACCCTGTGAACACTTGGTTTACTTCTTTTCTCTCATAATTCATCTTGTAGTCATTTTGGGCCGAGCTCCTTAAAAAGGAGCTGTAGCTGTGAGCAAAGGGGAGGGCGTTCTCTCTCAATTAAGAAAGACCCATCAGTGCTTTGGATGACCAGCCTCTCCTGGTGGGGGAGAGGAAGTGCCTTCACTCTTTTCTGTGAGTCACTGTTCCTAGGGGGGACCGAAGGATACTTCCTCGAGCAGCAAAGACACCAATGTGGTTTAGCTTCTATACCCTAGAATAAAACATGGAATCCCATGTGGGTCTTACAACAAATGCAGTAGAGATATGTGTACTGGCATAAAAAACTACCAGGAAATATCTTTAAGTGAAAATCTGTTTCACTGTGCTGGGGAAAACTGTGACCACTCAGTCTGATCACCTAATTCACAATCCTGGCTCTGGCACTTGCCATTAAGCTTTGGGAGACTTGGGGAAAGTTATTTCTCTGTCCCTCAGTTTTCATGTCTGCATATGGGGATTAAATGATGTTGCTGTGTGAATTCACTAAAATATATATATATATATATATATATATATATATATATATATATATATGCCCTTAGAACAATGTCTGCACATAGGAAATGTTAAATAACTATTATTATAGCATTCCCCCATTGATGTAAAAACTTAGATGTAATGAGGATATAAATTTATAAACACTATTATTCAGATGCACAGATGTATTAATTTGCTAGGGTTACCATAACAAAGCACCACAAATGGAATGGCTTAAACAGCAGAGAGATATTTTCTCATGGTTCTGGAGACTGGAAGTCTGAGGTCAAGGCAGCAGGGTTGGTGTCATTCTGAGGCCTCTCTCTTTGGCTTGTAGATGACATCTCCTCCCTGGGTCTTCTCATGGCCTTTCCTCTGTGTGTATCTGTGTTCTAGTCTTTTCTTATAAGGACGCCAGTCATAGGTGATTAGGCCCATGCTAAAGACCTCATTTTAACTTCATTACCTGTTTAAGGACCCTGTCTTCAAATATAGTCACATTCTGAGCTACTGGGGATTAGAACTTCAACAACTTGAATTTTGTTATTGTTATTAGGTGCTGTGGAGTCAGTGTCTGACTCATAGCAACCCTAGGTGCAACGGGCGAAACACTATTGTCAGTGTTTCTCTGCTATTCACAGGCTTTTCAATGGTTGATTGTTTTTTGGGAGTGGGTTTCCCGGTCCTTCTCCCAAGCCTATAGTATTTGGTGTCCCCAGGAGGTCTCCCATCCAAGTACTAACTAGGCCCAACACTGCTTAGCTTCAGAGATCTGACAGGATCAGATGCCACAGTGCAACAGCTGCAGACACATGAATTTTAGCAGGACACAATTCAGTCCATAATGATAGAGAAATATAAATTTCTTTATTTAATATAGCCAATCTGGATTTTTTTCCCCTGAATCACCATTGCTACTTATTTTATTTTATTATTTAGAAAAAAATTACTAAAACATCAATCTATTTAAAACTTGCATATAGATGACCTTTTAAACAACACTTTTAAGACATCTTGAATCATTTTTGGATAAAAAGGTCCAATGTCTCCATGGCTACACTATTTCCTGCTTCTCTGTCTTTGGTGGTGTCTGACTATACGGGCTGAGAGGTTTAGCCTTCAAGACCCTGTGGAGGTTGGAAAGAATTAAGCGCCTCCAGCATGATGTCTTCTACTTCCTCTGATAGCTGGAGCAATGTTCTTTGTCTATGATGTTAGTTAGCTTGTTTGTCATTGTGGCATAATACCTGAAAGGAGCAATTTAGGGGAGGAAAGATTTATTTTGCCTCCCAACTTAGAGGGTCTCAATCCACAGTGGCAGGGAGGCATGGTGGAGCAGCAGCAGAACCTGTGGCAGAGGACGTCATATCATGACATCAGAAAGCAAAGAGTGACTTACGGAACCAGGGCCCAGGTAAAACCTCCAAAATCCACCCACAATGACTTACCTCTTCATGCTAGATCCCACTTCCTAAAGTTCTATAGCTTCTCAACACCATCAGCTGGGGAGCAACCACTCAAACACATGACCTTTGGGGAACATTTTAGTTTCAAACTATAACTTCTTTCCTTCTGGCCAAGATTATAGGAGATACAGTTCTATTGACATCTTCAGTGGTCAGCAGCTTTCCTCAGATGATTCATCCTCATCTCAATTCTTGCAAACACAAGAAACCCTTCTTGTGTATTGGTCTTCCATCTACCCAACCCCATCCTGGGCAGTTAGGCCAGGAAGAAAAGGGATCATGGATGATCCTAAAACTAAGAGAACTGAGAACATTTAGAGAAGGCTCTAATACAGGAGACATGGATTCGAAATCAGTGTGCAGAGGGCATAGTGCCATAGCCATTTCTAACCATATTGTCTGACAAGGTCTGGATATGGGGAAGAGAGGTCCAAAGAACTCATCTTCCAAGAAATGGATGGGGATGAAGAGAAGGAAAACGTGCTTTTTGCTTTCTAGGAATAGGATTACTGCTTCTAATTATTATGATTACTTTATGCTTAGGACTAATACTCATATCTAATATTGTATTAAACTCTAATGAAACAAATGCTGAAAGAATGACACAACTGAGGGAATTTGTAAATGAGTTAGAAGTAATGACCTCCAATTGTAAAGGTTATGTGGACAATATTTTAGTTAAAGCTGACCAGCAACTTCCACCCTGGAACTCAAACATTAAGTGATTTATGCTTCAGCTGCAACAGGCTTTGTTGTTAGCCCCTACTTGGACTAAAGTGGCCCCACCTATGATAGCTAAGGTTTACAGAGAAAATATAAAAGAATCAAAAAAAATACACAGTACTGTTCCCACAGTACAAAAGTCTCCTTGACAATTTTAACACAGAGAGGTGCTTATCTAAGGCAGACCTTGGTTCCCAGCTAGAAAAAAAAAGTAAAGGCTGCTGTTCTGGTCAGCCTGATCCTCCACTGCTATTATGACTGCCAGGTTATATAAAACTGCATGTATTCTTACTACTTGCATGACCTAAGCCTAAAAAGACTGTATAAAAAATGAGCTATCCGAACAATAAATGGAACAGATTCACACTGCCTCTGAGCTGCTGTGTTTGCTGTTACCCAATTGCCGACTCCTCAACCCGCCTTCGGGAAACCCTGGATCCTTAAGCTGCAGCATGGACTGTGGCAGCATAGCAAATACATGTTGCATGAGCTGGCATCTACCTCAGTCTCCAATGGTGGATGGAGCTCAGAAGCCCCTTCTTAAGCAATATGGACACTTCACATCAGTTGGCAGCAGCTGAGCACTTTCAAGTGACCCAACTTGCTTAGAGCTGGACAGAGGGCAGGGGACCAATCACCAGAGATGCTTCTGTAAAAAACTATGAGAATTCCCATTAGGCATGTAGCTTAGTGGCAAAGCACTTGCCTACTATGCACAAGGCCCTGGGTTCCATCCACAGCACCACAAGAAGGAAAATAAAAAGAAAGTGGCTATGACTAAAAACAGTGACGACTACCTCTACCTTTAAGCTAGGGAAACCTTCCTATGCCAACACCAACTGATATTGGTGTCAGGGAGAGAGAGCCATCTGCTCAGTAACCCATGGGCCACCTTCCTCACCCCTTCCCAACTGGCTTCTTCTCCAATCCTTTAGGTCACTTTAGCCAGAATCCCCTTTACCCTTGTCTTATTTTGGTAATTCCATCCTCAGAGCTCGAGCTTATTTTGGCTATAAATTCCCAGTTGCCCTTTCTGTTTCCTGTGCTTGTGTGGCCCTGAATAAAGTCTGTCTTACCAGATTCTGCAGTGTTTGGGACCAATTGTGGAGAGTACCCCATCCCAGGCCACTGGCCAGCAACCAGTTCTTCCAACAGAGATCAGAAAGGGATGTTTGCTTCTGAGGAACAAGAGGCCTGTCCCTGTGGAGAAAGGCACAAAATCTGTTCCTTATATTATGGATGGGGCAGGTGTGGGGCTGAAATTCTACCGGTATGTTGGTACCCAGCTGTCACCTCCGTAATCTGGGCATATTGGAATCCAACCTCTCAAAAGAACAATTCCAAACTCCTCTGTATCTCTGTGCCCAGCTCCCTACCCCAAGCCTCCCTCCTCCACCCATCTCACTCACCAACTAGGGTTGAAGCTTCAAGCTGAGAGGATTTACTACACAAATTGGAAAGATAAAGCCTGAGAATTGCTGACAGCTTTTAAACCAACATCTACAAATTAACCATTACTGTGGCTGGCAGCAGGGATTTAAAAAAAAAATTAAAATCTACTTCTTGAGGATTTTGAAGGGATGATAGTCATTGCTTAGGATTTTTTTCTTTTTCTTTTCTTTTTTCTTTCTTTCTTTCTTTTTTCTTTCAGTACTTGGTGGGGGGGCATTGAACCCAGGGCCTCATGCTTGCATGCTTTTGCAAGTGATGTACCACTGTGCTATACCCCGAACCCATTTTTTTTTTTTACTTTTTATTTTGAGACAGGTTCTCCCTAAATTATGCAGACTGCCTCTGGTCTGAAACTTGTCATTCTCCTGCCTCTGCCTCCTGAGTCACTGGGATTACAGGCATGAGCCACCATGCCCAGCTGTTTAGGATTTTTAAAAAGCAAAATTCAATATGGCAGATGCTGTGACTAGATCAGAACTGATTTTTTCCTTATGGATAGGTCAAAATGTATGTGGTCCAAGGTTGTCATGAAGGCATCAAGTTCCCCTGAATTCTCTCTGCAAACTCTATAGTGCAGCCCCTCATAAAATTTCTTTCCTTGGCTAAACTCTATTCAACCTCCCCTGAATTCTGTCTCAAGCAGGTCTGACTTTTGGATTTTTGTGCTGGTCTCTACATGGTCCGATGTTAGCCAGCATCCTGCAGAGTTGATTTGGCTTGAATCTCCAATCCTCCATGTGTGATAACCTTCAATATCTGATCAGGTTCTGCAGCCTGCACCTTCTCCCAGGTAATGTCTGTTCACTCTGGTCAGCCTTCAGCAAGAATCCTGTTCAGTCAGCTTATCCAGAATCATCCACCCCTAACACCTGATCTTTTCTCCTAGTAATTTTTTTAGCCTTGCCCTGATAGCTGGGTATAAATTCCTGCTTGTCTTTGTTGTTCCCCACATCTATTGTGATGGTCTTTCATAAAGTCTGTCTTGCTATGTTTAACAGGTGTCACTGAACAGTTTTTTCTTGCACACCTTCATCTCTGAGGTCTAACTCAGCATTTGTGTCCTAGGCACTTGATGCAGAAAGGGAGGAAGAAAAGGCAAATGACATGCTCCAGAAGTTTCTTAAGAAAGTTACCAAATGTGACCCCAGGACACTTCCTCTTCATTTCTTCAGCCAAACTTTAGCTCATGGCCACAGCTTCTTGTAGGGATGCTGGCATATGTTCTCTTTCTCCTCTGCAACCTTGTGCTTAGGCACAAAGCCTACAGCTATTGAAGAAAAGAAGACTGGATATTAGGGACAGTTTCTGAAACAGAGACTTCAATACAGTGACAGATTACCTCCCCCTTTACCTTCCTCATTTGAACTAAGTCAGAGAAACTAGGAGGCTATGCTTGTTGTGTTGGATCTATGGAAATCTCTGGAGAAAGACATAGGAACTGAAAGCAAGCAGGAACATTTCTATCCTTCCCCAAAAGCCATTCTCCAATGGAAATATACAAGAAGCAGCTAACATGCAGGTTGTGGGGGACATAAGAGGAAAGATTATAGAAAAAAGATGATGTACTAGAACAGGAACCAAGTCTTATGTACAAAGTTATGTTTTAGTGCCTAGAACGGGACGTATAATGTAAATAATCATTCAAAAATATTTGTTGTATTGAGAGGAAAATGCTTTTTAGGAAGGGACAAATGGTCCCATACTCAGGGCTTGTGCACATGATCAAGGGATAAGGACATGGGGATATTATGCAGCCCTGGTCCCAGGGAAGCCTGCTGACTGTTCTTCACGTAAAGTGACCCCTTGTTTATTATCCAAAAGGAGAAGCAGGCATATAAAGCAGGAAGGGCTGCTGATTGATGTCGCTGAGCCTTGCCCTAATGGTACAAATGCCACTTGTCTGATATGGCTGAGAAGGTTTTGTGAATCTGGGCTCCTAGCCAGGCATCAGCATGTCATTGTTGAAGGTCCACAGACTCCCTTCTAGAAAGAGCCATTTCCCTTTTCAGCTCAGCTATTGTGTGAGAGAAATAAAAGTCTATGGCAAGCACCACTTCATTCCTCTCCAGTACTGCAGGAAGGTCAGGGAGAGCTGCAGAGATGGTGCAAGTCCTCCAAGATGGGGTGGGCAGCAGGGGTGCTCCCTCCTGGAAGCTTCAGCGCAAGGAGCAACAGGGTAGGTTGTGGGGAATTCCAGGAATGGTTGAGATGTTTTTCCAAGAGTCAACACCCAAGAAATGGCATGCCATTAGCAAGGATGAACAGCTCTTTGTGCGTGGAAATGGAGTTGTCTCCATGTTCTGATGTCAAGGGAGAAAAGTCAGGTACAGAGCAAGCACTATGGAAAGTGTGTTGCAGTTTGTACAGAGGACAAGGAGCATGTGCACATACACAGTTACAAACTCAGAATTGATCTCTGGAAGGACACTCAGGAAACTGGTAACATTGTTTGCTTTCTCACAGGGGAATTTTGTTACTATGAGATTTGAAATCAAAATAGACTTAATTTCCACCATATGTATGCCCTTGTGTAGATTTCCAATGTTGAATCAGGCACACAAATACCTAGGAAATATAGAAAATCAATAAAAATAAGAAAATAATTATAATAAACACAAGTGAAAAAGAAAGTAGCAGGATTAGTGGTTGGAAGCAAGTAGGGTTGAGGGAGGAAGCGGCAGACAGGATTCAGAGCCAAGGGTGGATGCCACAGCACTATAGCTACAGGCACAACTTACTTAGAAGGGTCAAAAAACTCAATCTCTTAAAGTGTGTAGGATCATGCTATGGGAGGTCAATGAGATAAAAAGATTCAGGACAGGTGTTTATAGGCAGGAGTTCTCCCAATCTTGGCTCTATTTGAGGCTATCTATGACAAAGACTTTTTTTTTTTTTTTTTTTTTTTTTTTTTTTTTTTTTTTTTTTTTTTTTTTTTTTTTTTTTTTTTTTTTTTTTTTTTTTTTTTAAGCAAACTGAGCCCTTTCTAGACTAGGTCTCCTCCTTGAGTCATTTATTTCAGTTTAATAAAGAGTCTTGCTAAGTCAGTTTAGTGAAAATACTCTACCCTTAGAGTCTGTTTATCCTTAGTATCTGATCCAATTTTTCATCCCCACCTTCAATATCTTATCATGATGGCCTGCTTTTAGCAAGCAAGAATCCTGCTGAGTAGTAAAAGAAAAAAAAATGTGCGTGAGGATGTGCACTGTTGGTAGAAATGTAAATTCGTACAAATGCCAGGCATAGTAGCACACTCCTATAATCACAGTGACTCAGAAGGCTGAAGCAGGAGGATCTCAAGTTTGAGGCCAGAGGTAGCCTACATAATGTGGTGAGACTCTGTCTCAAAATAAAAAACAAAAAGGGCTGGAGGTACAATTCAGGAGCGGAACACTTTCCTAACACGTATGAGGCCTTGGGTTCAATCTCTAGCCCTAAAAAAAAAATAAATAAATAAAAATAAAGATTTAAAAAATTTGTATAACCATTATGGAAAGTAGTATGGAGATTCTTCAAAAATTAAACATAGAATTACTATATGATCTAGCATTCTTACTCCTGGATATTTATCCAAGGAATTAAAATCAGTATCTCAAAGAGCTATCTGTACTCCCTTGTTAACATTGTAGCATTATTCATAATAGCTAAGATATGGAAACAAGTGTCTATCAGAAGATGAATTGATAAAGACATATAGATAGATAGATAGATAGATAGATAGATAGATAGATAGATACAGTATCTATTTAATGGGCTAGGGTTTAGCTTAGTTGGTAGAGTGCTGCTCTGAGCATTCTAAGGCCCTGGTTTCCATCCCCAACCCTGCAAAAAGGGAGAAGGATATGGCAATCCGCTCCTGAACCAATTCAGAAACAATCAGCTATTGAAAACCCTATGAATAGCAGAGAAGCACTGACATAATGCCAGGCATGGCACAGTGTTGGGGAGTGTTTCATTCTGTTGTACATAGGGTCACTATAAGTCAGATCTGCCTCAACAACAATGGCAACAACATATATATATATATATATATATATATATATATATATATATATATATTATATATATATATATATATTACTATTCACCCTTTAAAAAGGAAACCCTGCCATGTACAACAGCATGATGGACCTGATAGACATTATACCTAATGAAATAATCCAAACACAAAAGGCAAATACTATATGATCTCACTTCCATGTGGAATCCAAATAAAACTCATAAAAGCACAGAGTAGAATTGTGATTGCCCAAGGCTTCAGGGAGGGAGAAATAGGAAGGTGATGGTCAAAGGGTAAAAAGTTTCAGGTATGCAAGATAAACAAGTTTTGGAGATCTACTATACAGTACAGTACCTATAGCTAACAATACCATATTACATAAAACATTTTTAGAGGGCAGCCCTCACATTCAGTGTTCTTAACCCACACATACAATAATACAAGAAGCAGGAGGAAACTTTCAGAGGTAACCGATGTGTTTACAGTCATCATGGTGGTGATGATTTCACAGGTGGATTCTTACCCCAAACTCATGGGATTGTGTACACTAAATATGTAGCTTGTTTTCTGTTGATCATACCTTAATAAAATTGTTTAAGAAAAGAAAAATAAAAGAACCTGTGGAGTTGATTTAGCAAGAATCCCCTTAGCCTTCATATTTCCAATTAGGAGTTTTCCATTCACTCACCCCACCCTGCTCCTTAGCTCTAAGTCTGAACCTGTCCATATGTTCAGAGTGGAGCTCCATCTCTCTGCCCTACAGCAACACCCCCATTGCAGGGGGTCCTCTTGAATAAAGTCTTCCTTACTATCATTAGTAAGTCTCAGGAATAAAATTTCTTTAACAGATGCTAATAGATTGCTGCTCAACTTAAATATCCATGGGGGTAATTGTGGGTTCTATGCTCAGCACTTATGGAGAAATAATTGCAGAAACCTCTTGACTGTTGGTATCTAACTGATCTAGGAAGGATGGGCAAGGAAAACCCATAGGAGTTGGTGGCCAAATACTCCTCATTTCACTGCCCAGTCTTGTCTCCTCTTGACATCATCCTTCTCCTAGGATAAAAAGGAAGAAGAGGGCTGAGGAGAGAAATAAAGCACTAACCTTAATAGATTTCAATTTGCTTTATGTCCAAATTCACATTATTTATGGGACAAACCACAGTGAGACTGAGACATGTTGAACAAGTGGGACACAGACAAAGGTTATAAAGGGATGAACTTCTAGCCTCCAATGTTATATTACAGAAGAAGAAAGATGGAAGGGGAGGTGCTGGCATAAGAGGATGGATAAGTGGGGGGCGGAGGCCCAGAAGGACATCCACAGTCAACGTGGTACACGTGGTACAATCCCACATGTGTACAACCACATCCTTGAATTTGGGTGTGAAATGTGTTTTTAAAAGTTCAAAATGGTGAAAACCAACAAACATTCCATTCAAGATATTAGGAAAAAGCATGGTGGTACATGCCTATAATCCCAAGCCCTCTGGAGGCTGAGGCAGGAGGATTGAGAATTCCAGGCCAGGCCAACCTGGGATCCATACTGAAGCCCTGCCTCAAAACAAATAAATAAATAAATTAATTAATTAATTAAATAGAAAGAAAAGAAAAATCAAAAAACAAACAACAACAAAAACAAATTTAAAAAATGTCAGGAAAGGGGAGAAAAATAGAAAAATGAAGAACATGATTCTAGAGGACCAGAAAATGCCACCACAATTATGCCCCTTTGGCATAGGATTGTTTTGCGATGATCATTTTGAAAAACAATAGTCAAAGGAAAAACTAAAACCAGAGTATATATTGCTATTTTGCAAGAGAAATTTACATTTATCAAAGAAATCTCCATTTGTAAGAGTGTCCTCTCTCTGTATCAGGAAGAAAAGGAGGACTAAGTCCTCAGAGAGTCTTATCCATGGAGAAGACTTCACTCTGAGTGATCATCCTTTTCCTGGCCACCTGCCCAAGGCCTCCCTCACACTTCTTCCTCTGTCGTAGCATAAGGTGGAATTTAAGCCCAAGTTCCAAACACTTTTTTGAATTACTCATCCTGCAGTTTCACCACGTGTATATGATATAGATATGTCTTTAACTTGTTTGTTAATCTACCATTTGTTACAGGGATCCCAGAGAAAATCTAGAATAATAGAAGAAAAAGATTTTTTTTCCTCCCTTGTTTTCTGAAGCCATAGCACCCTGGCATCCAGTGTAGCCTGATCTTGAAAGCTAAGGGGGGTTGACCTGGTTAAGTCCTTGGATGGGAGATCACCTGGGAATACCAGGTGCTACAGGCTAGGGAGAAGGACCTGGAAACCTATTCCCAAAATAGTGGGCCATTAAAAACCCTAAGAATAGCAGAGAAGCACTGACAATATTGCCAGAATGTTTTGCTCTGTTGTACTTAGGTTTGATATGAGTCAGACTTGACTCAATAGCACCTAACAACAAACAACAACATATAATAAAAGTTGGGGCTGAGGTTTAGGTCAGTCATTAGAGTGCTGCTGTGCACTTTTCTCCAGGGAGAGGAGGCAGCTTGGGATATCCTCATGGATAGAGGGCTAGAGAAAGCACTTCTCCCTCTTCCTCTCCCTCCCCCATTGTGTTTTCTCTCTGTGTACAATGAAAAGTCTCTAGAAGACCTCTGGATTGTCCAGTGATGTGTGAGGTAGACAGTTCATCAAGCCAGCCATGGTAGCACCTAATGAGAACACAGTAAATCCACAGCAGTGCTACAACAGAGATATAGGTTAAGGTGCTCAAAGCTGACCTTTGGATCTCTTCACCTGCAGTGTGTTGGAACTGCAAACTTTCAGCTCTCCCTCAGACCTACCAACCAGAATCTCTGGCCCAGGGCCCAGGAGTCTGTTCCTATAGGCCCTCCAGCTGAGTCCATGTTTCCTGATGTCTGAAGAGCCCTGAGGCAGATAGCCTGGGCAGGAGGCTGATGGTGAAGGTGTCTAGACTCAGAGGGCTTGTGGGAGGGGAGCTGGTACAGACAGCTCCCGTGAGACTTCAGATACCTGCTTTACCCCATGGCCAGATGTGATAGGGAACACAGCTGGGGCCTGTCTGAGCACCTGCACCCCCAAATCCACACACACACTGGGCTCCCACCAGCCCAGATTCTGTCTTCAGAAGCAGGAGCCTGAATATGAACAGAACATTTATCTCAAATGAGAGGCATTATCCAGAAGGAATGGCTAAGCTTTTAAACAACAGATCTAAGTTTTTCTCATGACCACTGTATTAGTCAGTTGTCATCATCAATGTTGAAGAAAAACCAACCCAAACAAACTTATAGGGAGAGAGGTTTATTGGGCGCTCACAGTTAGAGAATCAGGCATAGTAAGCATATTCTTTACCACTAAACGACACCTCTTACACTATATAATTAAGTTCTATAAAAATTTGTACAAGGATGCTTATTAAAGGGAACTTTAGGAAAAGGAAACCCAATATTTAAAGTAAATATGGCTACATTAAAAAAATAGTAACAGCTCAAATTTATTGAGTGCTTACCAAGTGGTAGGTCTTGTTTTAAGCACTTTGCATGCATTCATCATATAAACCTCACAGCTGCCCTGTGAAGTAGGTACTCGTATTATCTCATTTTCAGATATAGAACTTGAAGTGGTATATCCCCAAGGTCACACAGTTGGAAAGCAGCAGGGCCAGGATTCTAGACCAGAAAATAGGATGGATATACCTGCACTTTTAACTAGCACAGGTTGGATTGGCCACTAACATGGTATAACCACGTAATGACAACAGATACCATTAAGATCAAATTTCCAAAAGATATATATTGCACAAAAATGTCTAGAAGATAATGTTAAGTGAGAAAAGCCATGTACAGAGCTATGTAGCCATGAGTGTCTACCTTGCCCTCCTTAGGCAGGACCAGCTTCCTCTCATCTACGGAAGTAGGGAGAAGGTGACCCATGTCTCCAAGGAAGGGTCCTCTGAATCAGAAGCTCTTCCCCGGCCCTGACCTTGTCATCAACAACTGGTTGCTGCCAGGTCACCTGTGCCTCATCCTCCAGGGAAGTACAGGAATGGTGGGCAGTGCAGGAAGCCCCTCCTCCAACTCCCACGATCCTAGGACATTCTCTCCCTATGGAAGCCCCACAGAAAGGCACATTTTTATTTTGCAAGTGGTTGGGACAGTTTTTATTCATAGATGAAAAGATTTTAGTAAAAGTTATACACCAATATAATTAAGAGTACTAAAAGAATCCACAGGGCTGAGATTTACCTCAGTTGGTAGAGTGCTGCTCTATGCTCTCTAAGGCCCTGGGTTTGATCTCTAGCACTGCAAAAATGGGAGAAGGACCTGGCAGCCCACTCCTAAATCAATCAGTTATTGAAAACCCTATGAATAACAGAGAAGCACAGACAGTGCCAGACATGGCACAGTGTCAGGGTGTGTTTCATTCTGTTGTACATATGGTCGCTATGAGTTAGCCCCAACTTGAAGGCACCTAACAACAACAACAACAACAACAACAACAATAAGCAACAACAAAAGAGTACACAGTAATGAGGATAAAACAATACCATGAACCACATTCCGTCCCTTCCAGGCCATTGTTGGCAGTAATAACATGTTAATTTTAGACATTATCTTTTTGCCTCCTGCTGTGTTGTGGATATGGTTTGTCTCCATCAAAACTCATTTGAAATTTAGTTGTCACTGGAATGGTACTAAGAAGGGGTGGGACCTTTCAAAGGTGTTTAGGTCACTGAGCAACACACTCACGAGTGGACAGGAGTGAGTTCCTGCAGTTGTGGGACTGCATTAGTCACTTCAAGAGTGGATTGCTATAAAGTGAGGATGTACCTTGTGTTTTGTCTTTTTGCAAAGGCCCACCCACCTTTCCCCTCTCTCCTATCTGGGTTGAAGTATTTCACCTTCACAAGATGCAGTTGTCTGATCCTGAACTTCCCAACCTTAGACTTCTAGAATCATGAACCAAACTAAATGCCTTTATAAACTACCCAGTCTCAGGCATTTTGTCATACCAACAGAAAATGGACTAAGACAACTCCCATAGCTCATGATTTAGCCTTCTTACATCACTCTCCATTCTCTATTGCTATTTTTTGTTAAATCAATAAACAGAGGCTGTCTTATTATGTCTACGCGGACAATGTTCTTTATAGAGCTAAGGAGTATGTTTTGACTCCATTTATTTTCTTGTATAGCTTTGCATCTTTTTTTCCTAGAGCCCTAACATTCTTTCTTATTCTCCATTAAACAATAAACAGAAAAACAAGGTTCCTGTGGTATCAGAAATGGAGTTAACCACTTCTTCCCCAGGAGACAAAGTCCCTTCCAGTGGCATCTTAACCCAGTTTAATCCAGCCCTGCTGCCCTGGTGTCATTTAGGGGCTTTGATTAGGGCAATTTGCCTTGCAGAAGGTGGTAACCACCATTTCTCCTAGCATCTCTCTGAGAAGCCATCCTTTTGCATGTAGATGAGACCCTCCAGGAGAAGACACCTAGGGGCACATACTAGGTCCTAACAAGCCTCCTGATTACATCTGCTTCCCTAAGGTGATGCTTCTTGACTGAAACCTCCACCTATAGGATCTTGGCTCCCGACATCTATCCCTTTGTATGGCTCTTAGTCTCTTTCCCCAGATAGTCTCCACTGCCAAGCAGCCCCTCAGGCTTCTTTACTTTGAACTGGAATCAAGTCTCTTTGGACACATTTGCCACTGGGTGATGGAGGTAGAGGGCCCCTTTGCAAGGGTGCCACTCCAGGGGAGTAGACTGCATCATCACAGCTGTATCCTTAGCATCTATATCTGCATCTGGTGCATAACATGTACTCAGAATGCTAAGTAGCTAGTTTAGCCATTAGCAGGCAATATGGAGGAAAAGGGGATTAAAAGTGGCTCCTGCACTTCTACCATAATGAAGAAGCCAAGTGTGTCTCTGAGGACATTAGAAGGACATTTTCAAATGGGCCCTACCCTACCCAAGCCCTGGAGCCATTTACAAAACAAAGGCCTTTGGCTCATGTCACACTAGGCACTCAGAACTGGGCATCCTTGGCTGATGTCACACTGGGCATTCCCTAGCTTAAATAAACTAGTGGGAATATGCACCCACTTTCTCTTTCTGCTCCTTCCTCATCCTCTGTCTTCCTCTCCTCTCCTAGCTCTTCTCTTTCTAGCAACTGTGTGCCTGCCTCTCTCTTTTCTTGGGCACTTCATCTTCTCTGTCTATGAAGGCACCTTTCCTTCTAAAAGCTTGCTTAACTCCCCTGTTATCTAGCTTCTTTGCCTTCTCCTTGGAATAGAAATATCCTTATGCTGATTTACCCTAGGATTGCAGGTTTTTCCAATTTCCTTTCCAGGTTTACCTAAGTTTCTATAGGTATCTCAGTTTTCCCTGTAATTATTCCTTAAAGTTGCACTGTCTTTAATAAACGTATTTGTTGTTACGTGTCATCAAGTTGTGTCTGACTCATAGTGACCCTATGTACAACAGAATGAAGCACTCCACAATTCTGTGCCAGGCAAATGATCTTATTTGTTTAAGTCTGTTGTTACAGACACTGTTAATACATCTAGTTGAGAGTTTTCCTTTTTTCATGGACCTGCCACTTTCCTAAACATGATATCCTTCTCCAGGGATTGGTCCCTCCTGACTACATGTCCAAAATATGTAAGATGCAGTCTAGCCATCCTTGCTTCCAAGGAGCACTCTGGTTGCTCTTCTTTTAAGACAGATCTGTTGGTTTTTTGACAGTCCATGGTATATTCAATATTCATCTCCCATACCATAATTCACAGTTATCAATTTTTCTCCTGTCTCCTTTATTCAATATCCAGCTTTTACAATCACATGATGTCACTGAAAATACCATGGCATGAGTCAGGCACACCTTCATCTTCAATGTGACATCTTTACTTTTCAACACTTTGAAGAAGTCTTTTTTAACAGCTTTCCCAATGCAATCTGTCTTTTGATTTCTTGACTGCTGCTTTTCTGGTATTGACTGTAGAACCAAGTAAAACAAAATCTTAGACAATCTCAATCTTTTCTCCATTTGTCATGAGGTTGCTTACTGACCCAGTTGTAAGGATTTTTTTTGTGTGTGTATATTGAGGCACAATGCATACTGAAAGCTGAGTTCTTTGATCTTCATCAGTACATGTTTCAAATTCTCTTCACTTTCAGCAAGCACAGTTGTGCCATCTGCATAATGAAGGTTGTTAATGAGTCTTCCTTCAATCATGATGCAGCTTTCTTCTTCACAAAGTCCAGCTTCTTGGATTATTTGCTCAGCATAGTGATTGAAGAGGTATGGTAAAAGGGTGCAGCCTTGACACATACTTCTCCTGACTTTAAACCAGGCTGTGTTTCCTTGTTCTATTGGAATGACTGACTGTTTCCTGGCTCTTGTCTAGATTCCTCATGAGTACAATTAAGTACTCTGGTATTCCCATTCTTTGCAGTGTTATCCATAATTTGATATGATCCACGCAGTCAAATGTCTTTGCATAGTCCATAAAACATAGGTAGATATCTTCCTGGTATTCTCTGCTTTCAGATAATATCCATCTGACATCAGCAATGTCTCTGGTTCCCCACCCTCTTCTGAATCCAGCTTGATTTTCTGGAATTTCCCTGTCTATATATGGCTGCATTCATTTTCAAATGATCTTTAGTAAAATTTTGCTTGTATATGATAGTAATAAAATTATTCGATAGTTTCCACATTTGGTTGGACCCCCTTTCTTGGGAATAGGCACAAATATGGATCTCTTCCAGTCACTTGGCTAGGTAGTTGTTTTTCAAATCTCTTGGCATATATAGGTGAGCACCTCCAGTGTTGCATCTGTTTTTTGAAACATTTCTATTGATATTCCATCAAATCCTGGAGCCTTGTGTTTGGCCAATTCCTTCAGGGCAGCTTCTCCTTCTTCCTTCAGTACCATTGGTTCCTAATCATATGCAACTTTCTCTACTATAACTTAAGTGGCCAGTATAAATTCTTTTATATGCTGAATACAAAGGACCAAGGTTTTCTAGGTTTAACAGCTAGCCTCTGGCTTCAGAACAGTTGACTGGCAGCTCCCAGACCCCCCAGCTGCCAGCTCCTGGACCTGCTTTCATGGTAACAAGAATATGTTTTAAAAACTTATTTAGTAGTGAATGAATGAGGGGGCAGGAATTCCTAGAGTCTAACTCTGATCCAGTCAGGAACTTGGCCATCAGGAGAAGGCCTGACCAGGAGTCTCTCAGCTTTGCCTCTCAGCCCAGCCTTCAATGTCTGAGTTCCAGCAGAACAGGATGTTGTAAGTAAAAACAGAAAGAGCTTCCAATCTAACAACAAACAAATTTGCTTTAGAACTACAGCAAGAAAATACATCAAAGAAGGTACGGAAAGTATAGTATAATCACTCCGCTGCTTCTTTCTAGACCACTTGCAAACTTTGGCAAAAGGGGCTGTCTTAGAAAACAGCCCAAAGCCTGTCCAGGGAGAGCTGAGGTGCTTAGAGAAGCAACAGCAGCAGCCAGCACCTTGAACTTGGTTCTGAGTGAGTGTGCTGGAGGCACACGGGCTGTTACCGAAATCAATCAGGGCACAAGGTGCTCTCTTACAATGTCCTATTCAGCAGAGAAGTGGTGGTGGCTGTGTCTGTCTGTGGTTTTGTCCCTGTCAAATCCACAGCACAGTGAGAAACAGGACTTCCCATGCGCACTGCCCTTGAGTATTAGCTCTGAGGCCTGATCCTTCCTTGTTGTTGCTTCTAAGTTAACACTGCAGCGTCTATGTCAGAGTTCTTGGAAATTATGCCAAATTCCAGCTTCCCTGGGACTGAGATCCAACTTCCAGTTCAAGAGACTGTTTTTCCTGCTTAGAGATGGACCTATATGAAATACCACAAATCATCACTGTTCAGCTATGAGAGATGGAAAGAGGTAGAGGTCTCCAATCCAGTAGGCCTCTGGATACTGGATATTGCTTGTTCACTTGAGGTATTTCCTATCCCATTTTTATGTCTGTCTTACAGGAGAGATGTTGGAGGTGGGGTGTCTGCATTGCCTTTTCTGAAAGCCAGATCAGGTGTCAGGGGGAAATGTGAATGACCCTCAGAAGTGAAGGTAGACAAATGGGCCTGCCTGGGCTTCCACATACTCGTCTCAGTCAGACCCTGTGATGGCTAATTTTATGTGTCTACATGGCCTGGCTGTGCTGGCCAATTGTTTGGTCAAATACCAGTCTAGGTGTTGCCAGGAAAGGATTTTGTAGATATGAGTAACATTTAAATCAGCAGACTTTAAGTAGAGCAGATGGGCCTCATCCAATCAGTTGAAGGCCTTAAGAGCAAAAACTGAGGTTTCACAGAGAGGAAGGCATTCTGCCTTAAGACTGCAGCATAGGAATCCAGTCTTGTTTTTTTAGTCTGCTGGTCTGCCCTGCAGATCTTGGACTCAAGACTATAATTTCACCTCTCACCTGAATCGTTAGTTGACTGGACTGCCCTATGGATATCAGACCTGCCAGCTTCCAAAATTGTATGAGGCAATTCCTTAAAATAAAGCTCAGCCTCTCCCCCTCCTCCTACACACACACACACACACACACACACACACACACACACACACGCACGCACACACACGTGCATGCACGTGCACGGGTGCTCACACACACAAGGGCATAAGTTCTATTGGTTCAAGTCCTATTGGTTCTGTGATTCCCTCCTTGGCCAAACTTTAGTCATGCTCCTCTAAGCTCAGCCTCATCCTTGGCCTGCAGAGCCAGTTTTAACAAAACACCCTGCTCAGCGAGTTTATCAAAATCTCCCCCCACACCCTTTATATCTAATCAAGGTCCTCAACCTTCTACATCTACCTAACCAAGTTCCGCTTAGTAATTCTCTGTCCTCTCTCTCAGCCTGCCCACTCATCCCTACAAATCCCCACTCTTTCCTGTTTGTATTTGAGGCCAATCTCTCTCCCTGTTTTAGTCTGTTTGAGAGGCTATAGCAAAATGCCATCAGATGGGTAGCTTAAAAATAACAGAAATTTGTTTCTCACAGTACTGGATCTATAGCTATACTACCCTGGCTTCCAATTCCATCTGATCTTGGGAACTAAGCAGGGTTGGGGCTGGTTAGCCCTTGGATGGGAGACTGTCTGAAAATACCAGGTGCTGTAGGCTTCGGAGAAGGACCTGGCAGCCCACTCCAGAAACAATCAGCCATAGAAATCCCTGTGAATAGCAGAGAAGCACTGACATAGTGCTGGGCATGCCCCAATGTCAGGGAGTGTTTTGTCCTGTTGTATATAGGGTCATTATGAGTCCCCCCCACCCCCATTCAAGGGCACCTAACAACAACAATAACATAGTACTGGAGTCTGAAAATCTCAGAATCAAGATGTCAGAAGATTAGGTGTCTCATAGGAGCCAATTTTCTGGTTTGTGAATTTGTTGTTGTTGTTAGGTGCCGTCGAGTCGGTATCCGACTCATAGCGACCCTCTGTACAACAGGGGAAACACTATTGTCAGTGCTTCTCTGCTGTTCATAGGGTTTTCAATGGCAGATTGATTTTTGGGAGGGGGTTGCCAGGTCCTTCTCCCAAGCCTACAGCTTCTGGTGTTCCCAGGCGGTCTCCCATCCAGG
>VMDO01000644.1:53938-151464 GCA_007922755.1 Pedetes capensis | reverse complement strand
ACCCTGCTTAGCTTCCAAGATCTGACGGGATCGGATGCCACAGGGCTACAGCTGCAGTGAAGATATTTAAGTTTACCAAATTCGGGGAGATGGGTGACATCCATCTGCCATATTTCATTGGGTATCAGGCCCCTGGGGTTGACACCTAACTGATGGGGTCGGATGCCACAGGGCTACTGCTGCAGGTGGTTTGTGAATGGCCTCTTCTAATTGTGTGGAAGGGGTGAAGGGTCTCTCTGGCCTCTTAAATAAAGGCACAAATATCATTCATGAGGGCTCTGCCTCATGCCCTGATCACCTCTCACAGGCCCCACCTCTTAATAATAATCATATCATGAGTTAGGTTTCAATGTATGGATTTTAAAGGGAAAGAAACATCCACATCATAGAACTTCCCTATTGTAATAGTCTTGAATAATATCTGTCTTGCCATTTTTAACATATATCTGATGAATAATTTATCTTTAACAATAAAGACAGACCCTAAGAGTAGTAACAGTAAGGACTTAATAATATTCTGGAGTTGATTTATCATGTGGCTGTTATTTCCTGTGTTCCTACAGTAATCAGAGATATTGAAATCAGGAGCAGCACATTGGTTTGGGGAAGGAATGTGTCCACTGTGTTCCACCTGAGGGTGCGGTACAGAATGGAGGGAGCAGCCCTAAAGGATGGGAATGCTTCTGAGTCCCTTCATCCTGAGTGAGGACACCAGCAAGCTGGCAGCAGTCTGAGGTGGGAGGGGCCCAGGAGATGAAGAGCAAGATGGTTTCATTACAGTGAGCTGTTTTTGCCAATGGGATGTCCTTGGCAAGTTCATTTGCAAGGCCCCCAGGGAGCTCAGCATTATCAAATTGTGGAGTAGATTGAAAAGCCAGATTATGTCATTACAGGATTCATGCTGTTCTTTAAGAAGCAGCTGGTGATCCACAGGGGTGTGACAAGTGCTCATCTGGGTGAGGGAAACATGGTGACAACTGGCACATTAGACAGATTGTGCCATCGTTCTCACAACAGCCAATACACTCCCCGCGCTCCAAGCTCAGCTGTTATCCTAGAGCATGGAGCAGCTTCCCTTCAACTCCTAGGCAAAGGGCCACAAGACTAGGTGGGGCCCCATCTCCATGACAGCTGTCCAGCCGAGGAACTTAGAAACCAGGTCAGATGGGCAAGGACAATAGGGCAGAGAAGGGGAGGCCTGGGACTCGGTAGGCACTTGTAAAACAGCTTGACTGTGGCACACAGAGATTTGAGGCCACAATGTCTCCTGTCCTGGTTAGGAGTGCTTCAGGTTGTGGGTGGGGCTGTTTTCCTAGAGGAATGTCAAGGAGACTCAGCAGGAAGGGCCCAGGGCAGTGAGGCCAAGTCCACCTTGTCTTTCCTGCTTCACTTCAGGGAAAATGCATACACACTGGACACATTACACTGTGGGGAGGGGAGGTGGCAGGAGTCAAACCTAGGGCTTGTGCATGCTAAGCAGGTGCTCTATTACTGAGCTATTCCCCACAGCCATTCTCTCTTCTATTGTTGAAAGTCTGTACCTTTCTTTCAGTGACCTGAGTCATTGCACAGTAATGATAATGATACTAATAAATGTAGCCAAATTTAATGACTATTTCCCTTAGGCCAAGCACCTGAAATACATAATTGCATATGATCAACTCTATTATTCACATTTTAAAGATGGGAACACTGAGGCAGATGGAGTTAAGTAAGTACTCCCAATTACATGACTAGAGGAAACTTACTGTGAGTGCAGAAAATGTGGGTTCACATTTAACCACCACACTATTATCTTAGTTGTAAACGTTTATCCCAAAGTATGGTTATTGTTGATCTGACCACATCTCAGGTGTGGGCTCAAACAGGGCTGTGGTCTTAGAATGAGGGGCTCATTGTAGTTATTTGAGACCTAACCACATCCCAGGAAATCTCTAGCTGACTGCCAAGCTTTGGTGCTTTTTGGCCCCAGAGCTTTGCCACCACAAGTCCTCATCTTCCAGGACTGTCACACTGAATTGCAGATATTCAAGGTTTCTTTCGGCACCAAGAAGAGTTCCCCCAAAGACTGAACAAGAGGTATGGAGGAAGCGGTATTCTCTGAGTTCAAGCAGCCCATCTACAATAATAAATCATCAATAATTTTTATTACTTACCCCAAATGCTGTCAAGCTTTTAGATTAGTTGAGGGTTGGTGGTGGTGTTGACTTTCTGGAAACAATAGCATCCAAAGTGTAATGAGCAGGGTCTTTGGATAGAGATCAGGAATTAGATTCTTCCCTCACTAAAAATTATCTGGGTGACCTTATGTTACTTAAATTCTCTGTATCTCAGGTTCTTCATCAGCAGTGAGAACACTATATAAGGTTGTGAAGACTGAACAAAATATTTATAAAGCAACTAGCCCAGGGATGAACATAGCGTATAAGTTCTACCAGTATCTATTCTTTTCTTCCTTGTTAAAAAAGTATGTGGATGTCAAGGCAGCTCACATGGGGCTAAAACTCCTTGGCTGATTGGAGATTCATTTAATTTTTTTCAGAGGTTTTTTTTTTGTGTGTGTGTGTGTGGTACTGGGTGTCGAACCCAGGGCCTCACACTTGCATGCTTTGCAAGTGTCGGACCACTGAGCTGCACCCTCAGCCCATTTTTTCTTAATTTTTTTTTTTTGAGACAGGGTCTCGCTAAATTATGCAGACTGCCTCGAGTCTTGAACTTGCAACTCTCCTGCCTCTGCCTCCCGAGTCGCTGGGATTACAGGTGTGCGCTACTGCGCCTGGCTTGTCAGAGGATTCTTATTCATAAGTGTCCACACTTCTGCTGGGTGGTTCTGATGTGGTTCCTATGAGTGAGAAGAGTCTCTATGCTGTGGAGGGAGTGGGCACAGAAGTGAGACCCCTCCAGCAGGCCAGTGGGATCATTCAGCACTGAGGATGAGGACAGCACCTTATTCCAACTCTGGGGCACAACATCTGGCTGTGGTACTGAGGACATATTTCTGGATTCCTTGACTACTCTTTGTTCTATCCACTTCCTTGAGTCACAGAATGGCTCACAGGTCTTCTAGGAAGGCTATACTCAATTTCTAGTCAGTCCTTACAGTTAAGCTCCACAGCTTTTCATTGGGGTCATTTTCCCAATTTAGCAAGATGCTGAATCAATTTGGACATTGGGAGACAGGCCAGGTTCAACAACTTCTGATTCAGCATTCATTCCAATGACCAACTTCCCCTCAGGTATATAATAAGAACAGCAGTGCTGGTAGCTAGCATTATCAAGTCTCTACTACTTTATCTGTATTACTAAATTAAGCAAAGACATCTAGTAAGCTCACACTCTGGCTTGATATACAGTTAGAACCCAATAACTTGCTTTTTTCTGTTGTTATTTTCATTTAATCTTCTCAACACTCTGGTGAACAGATATTTCCATCTTTATTTTATAGGTGAAGAATCTGATACTTATAATTGATGAATATAGTACATTTTGAAGCCACTTAGCTAGAAAACAGCAGAGGTGAAATTAGACCCTAGGTTCTTTGGTCCTAAAACCATTGTCCAAATATTCTGCCACTTCTTAAGATGTCCATGGGCACATGAGCAAAGAATGTCATGACTACCTGGCCTCATCTATTTCTTCTGAGCTCAATCTAGTGGTGCACAGGTGATAACTCACCTGGATTTGCAAGGGCCAATTGTGTGTATCTCTTCCCAACTATGGGTTCAGTGACACCACATTTGTAGCATGAGATTAGTCATGGTGGGAATATTTCCATCCTAGAGCTAGGTAAGCTGCAGCTGTACCACTGTAGCATCCTATACTGTCAGATTTTGGAAGCTAAGCAGAGTCCGGCCTGGTTAGTACTTGGGTGGCAGACTGCCTGGGAACACCAGGTGCTTTAGGCTTGGGGAAAGGACATGGCAGCCCACTCCCAAAAAATGATCAGCCATTGAAAATCCTATGAATAACAGAGAAGCACTAACAATAGTGTTTCACCTGTTGTACATAGGGCCACTATGAGTCGGAAACTGACTTGATAGCACCTAGCAACAACAGAGCTAGGTAAATATTACAAATCAGAGTATTATGGCTTGGACATGAGGTATCCCTCCCAAAAGGCTCATGTACTGAAGGATCGGTCCCCAATTGGTGGTGATATTTTGGGATATACTGGAAACTTTAGGAGGTGGGGCCTCACTGGAAGAAGCAGGTCACTGGGGGTGGATCCCTGGGGGGCATTTTTCCCTGGAACCCCTCACTTTGCTTCCTGTGTACCATGCTCAGAATCAAAAAAGTCAGGGATAATGGCTTGAAGCCTCTGTGATCTAAAATAAATAATTCCTTTCTTTGAGTTTTTCTCTCAGGTATTTTGGTCACAGAGACAAATAGCTTACTAACACACAGAGATTTCTAAGTTTTTCTAGAGATATGGCTTAGCAATACACCACTGGCCAAGTCCATTAGAGTAAGAAATGGAGCAATGTCAACCAATGTCATTTATGCCTGTGATTTGTAGTCTGTGAGTTTTTGACTACATATGTACCATGACAGGGGAATGGAAATTAATGCTATGGAATTATGCATGGCTGGATAGAAAATTTCTCTGAAATTTAATGGCTTAAAATAAAAGTAAATATGTATGATTTCTTACAGTTTGGGTTAAGAATGTAGGAGAGATTTAGCTAAGTGGTTCTGACTTGAAGTCTCTTATGAAATTACAAGCAATATATAAGATGGGCTTCCAGTTATCCAAGCAAAGTCATCTCACTCACACAGTTGGCAAATTCAGGTTAGCAATTGTTGGGGGACCTGAGGTCTCGGTCACACTGACTTCACCAAAGGGTGGCTTGAGTATTTTCATGACGTGGCTGCAGGCTTCCTCCAGGGTGAGTAATCCAAGAGAGGAAGGTAGAAGCTACTATGTTTTTATGGCCTAGCTTCAAAAATCAAGTTCTGCCATTTCAATATTTTGTCATATATCACCCTGTTCATTGTAGAAGACGACTACACAAGGGCCTGAATGTCAGGGAGTGAGAATCATTGGTGGTATCTTAAAGGCTAGAACCTTGGAATGTATAGAGAAGTTGTGGTTTGCTCACCTTCTGGACAGCAAGTCTGGACACCTTCTGACAGCAAGTCATTCTCTCCTAAGGCCTATGGACACCTGCCTGGTATCTGTAGCAAAAAAATTCTCTTCTAAATAATAAGGGAGGATGGCTGTTGGTTAGACGTACAAATGATAATGTCTGCCACAACATTATCCACTCCCCAGATGAGAAAGTCTTCTTGTTTTCAGCAGACAATTGGCCTCTACATGTTTTCTCCCAGCTTCTTAACCAGGATAAATCACTCTTGTGTCTTCTGTGTTTGGTTTGCACAAGCCAACTTTGTGCCTGACTGAATAGACAGCCTGTTCATAGGGGTGGGGCTGAACCAAGAATGGATCTCTGGACAGTGAGCAAGGGAAAAAATTGAGACTGATGTGGAAAATACAATTCATTTCTTTGGCTCTGAGGAGACAAGGGAAGGCAATGTCTACTATAGTTGGTCTGATTGCAGGTGCCTGATTCTGAAGCTGCTGCTTTCTGAGTGGTGGCTGAAGGAGAATGTTGTATTACTGCTCCCATGGGAATTATCTTTAGAAGACTTGAAGCATGTCCAGAGTGGTGCACAATGAAAGAATGAAAAGTGAGCAGTTTCTATAACAAAGTATTTGTGATTATCAACATTTGAGTCTTTCATAACACAAATGTCACAAGTGAAATTCCAAGAAGGAGGATGTTGCTACCTTGATATCGCAGCCTGCTTGTAACTCAAAACTTTAATACAAAGGGCTCAAAATAATAAGTAGTTCATAAAGCTTTACCTTATTAAAAGGTTTGGATAAAGCAGACACCACAAATTCCCCCTTTATTCACTCCAACCTCTAAACTAAATGCTTAAATCCAAGAGTTCCCAAATAGAAAACCTATTTTCCTCCTAGCTGAGATAGCTGGATTTTGAACAAAATGTTCTTGAATGTAGGTTTCCTGATTAATTCAGTCAATCACTGCATCCACCTGTAATATGTGTTCTGTGTAGAAAATCATACTAGCACAAGGCTTGCCAGATTCAATTGAGCCATTTGTGATGGGATCATTGGATGGCGGGATTAAAGAAGCACTTAGACAGTGGTACCTGGACTTTCAGCAAGGCACACAGTAAATGCTTTCCTATTACCACGAGGACAGAAGTGAGGAATTGGGGCTGGATGGCAAGATTGTGGAGATAATTATAATTGATTATTTTGGAAGGGTATCAAGTGACAATCTCTACCCACCTGAAGTGAGGTTCTCTTTTTTTCTCTCTCTCGAGTTTGCTCAATATGTTCTTGTCAAAGTTCCCACTCATAACAGGGTTGAAGTAGAGAAGCAAACCACTAGGACATTTCATATAGTAGTGATTATTACAAGGATTTAACTTTGCACGGGCTGGCAATGTATTTAACCACCTTAGGAGTGGGTTAAGTAGTCTCTATGAGGCTATCTTGTTCATTGCTGATGCTGAAGCTGGGAAGGCTGGGAAGAGAAGAGAAAGGAATGGCAGAAGAAAAGCGGGAGAGAACAAGGACAATCTAGAGGACACAGGAGACTAGAATCCATGGTAGTATAGTACTGCCTCCAAATTTGAGTATAGGATGTCCTGGAAGAAAAACAGGTGTCCTTTTTCTTGGAGCTGAAAACACAACTGGCCCAAGTAGAAGCTGACATAGGATTCAGGGGAGGATGGGGTGGCTGCCACTGGTTGGCCTCCCATGACAACAAGGTGATTCAGCAGATAAAGGACAAAGTATATGAGCTTCTGGTGCCCTGCACAGACCTTCTTAGTGTCATAAATGTGGCTACTGTTTCATTTCTGCCCTTCAAATGCCTTGTAAATTTTGTCTTGTGACTAACCCTAACTGGAAACAAAACAGGGAAGGGATTCTAGAAAACATACTTCTGTCGAGCCAAGGTGGCACATGGCAAAGCTGCCACACCACTTTACAGACTGAAGCACTAGGTTCCTGGTCCAGAGTCCAGCTCTTCATCCTCCTATCATCCGTACAAGTCTGATGATTTCAGTATCCAGTATTGAGGATTTCATTTTCTTTATCTCCATTACCAAAGAACTTCTTGTCCATTCCATATTGTTCATGATGCTCAGTCATCCTTGATCACCTTTGCCTTTCAAGCTGGTCAGTCTTCATTGTGTCTAAGTAAAATCTCCTCTCTGGCTGCTTTATTCCACCCATTTTGCATTTTTACATACCCTACTATGCTCTTTGACCTCATTAGGATTTATGGTCTGTAGGTTTCTTTGCTTTTACTCAAAGCATAGTCCTTGTTTTCTTTATTACCCTCATTCAAATTTGAGTCTCTGGACCATTACTTTATTTTTTATGATATCATTGATATAAATTTTATTTTCCAGTAATCTTATTTTCTTGGTAAAGTATATATATATATATATATATATATATATATATATATATAGAGAGAGAGAGAGAGAGAGAGAGAGAGAGAGAGATATATATGTATATATATGTATATATATATATATATATATATATATATATATATATATATATCTATCTCCTGATTTTGCCTTAAGGGCAAAAGATGTGATATTCCCTTTTCTTTCTCCTATTACCCATTCTTCTTGACTCCTTGCCCTTTTCCTTAGTCCTTTATAAGTTCCTTCTTCTTTCATGACCTGTATGTTTTAATATTGAATGTATATTGAAGTCTAAAATCCACATATGATAGAAAACATGCAATGTTTTATTTTTCTGGGTCCAGCTTATTTCACTTAAAATGATGATCTCTATTTCCATCCATTTTCCAGAAAATGCCATTATTTTGTCCTTCTTTATGGCTGAATAAAACTTCGTGGTGTATATGTACCACAATTTCCTTATCCACTCATCTGCTGATGGACACCTACATCCATATCTTGGCTATTGTGAATAGACACAATAAACATGGATGAGCAGGTATCTCTGTGGTATGTTGATTTATATTCCTTTGGATATACACCTGGGAGCCTATAGCCATACCCTCTGGTGTCTGATCTTGGCAGTTCTTGGAAAATAAGCAGGGTTGGAAGATAAGCAGTACTTGGATAGGAGACCTCCTGGGAATACTGGGTATTATAGGCTTGGGATTGGGAGAAGGACCCGGCAGCCCACTCCCAAAAATTAATCTGCCCTTGAAAACCCTATGAATAGCAGAGAAGCACTGATAATAGTGTTTTGCCTATTGTACATAAGGTCGCTATGAGTTGGATACCTACTCAATGGTGCCTAACAACAACAACAATAACAACAACAACAACAACATAGGCTTGGGAGAAGGACCTGGAAGCCCTCTCCCAAAATAATCAGCCAATGAAAATCCTATGAATAGCACAGAAACACTGATAATAGTGCCAGGCATGGTACAGTGTTGGGTAGTGTTTAGTCTGGTGTACATAGGATCTCTGTGAGTTGGACTTGACTCAACAGCACCTAACAACAAAGTACACCTGGGAGTTGTATAGCTAGGTCATATTATAGTTCTATTTTTAGTTTTTTGAGGAACTTCTAAACTGATTTCCATAGTGGCTGCACCAGTCTGCATTCCTACCAGCAATGTATTAAGGTTCCTTTCTACCTGCATCCTCTCCAGTATTTGTTGTTGTTTTGTTGATAGTTCCCATTCTGACTGGGGTGAGATGATATCTCAATGTAGTTTTCATTTGCATTTCCATAATGGCTAAGGAGCCTGCAGCTGTACCACCGTGGTGTCAAATTTCATAAGCTAAGCAGGGTTGGGTTTGGTTAGTACTTGAATGGGAGACCACCTGGGAAAACCAGGTGCTGTAGGCTTGGGAGAAGGATCTAGCAACCTACTTCCAAAGAACAATCAGCCATTGAAAACCCTATAAATAGCAGAGAAGAACTAACAATACTGTTTTTTTGTATGTAGGTTCTCTATGAGACGGACACCAACTAGACAGCGCCTAACAACAACAACAATGGCTAAGGATGTTGAATATATTTTCATATGATTGTTGGACATTTGTATTTCTTCTTTTGGGAAGCCTCTGTTTAGTTCTTTTGTCCATTTTATGACTGGATATTCTCTTTTGGTTTTTAGTTTTTGATCTATTTTATATTCTAAATATTGATCCTGTCTGATGTATAGCTGGCAAAGATTTTCTCACATCCTGTGGGCTGTACCTTCATTCTGATAATTCTTTCCTTTTGCTGTGCAAAAGCTTTTTAATTTAATGCAATCTCATTTGTCAATTGCTTTTGTTTCCTGTTCTTTTGGGGTCTTATTCAGAAAGTCCTTGTCTATGCCTATGTCTTGAAGTGTTTTCCCTATGTTTTTCTCTAGCAGTTTCAAAGTTTCAGGTTTTACATGAAGGCCTTTGATCCACTTATTTATTTTTTTATTATTTTAATTTTTTTATTTTTTGCGTTACTGGGGGTTGAACCTAGGGCCTCGCGCCTGTGTACTTTGCAAGTGCTGGACCACTGAGCTGCACCCCCAGCCCTTTTTTTTTTTACTTTTTGAGACAGGGTTTTTCTAAGTTACGCAGACTGCCTCTGGTCTCGAACTTGCCATCCTCCTGCCTCCGCCTCCCAAGCCACTGGGATTACAGGCGTGTGCCACCACGCCTGGTGCAAGGCCTTTGATCCATTTTAAAATGATTTTGTTTACAAGATAAGAGAGAAAGGGATCTAGTTTCATTCTTGTACATAAGGATATCCAGTTCTCCCAGCACCATTTGTTGAAGGGGTGTCATTTCTCCAACTTGTATTTTTGGCACCTTTTTCAAATATCAGGTAGCTGTAGCTGCAGGGGTTTATTTCTGGATCCTCTATTCAGTTCCATGGTCTACATGTCTGTTTTTGTGCCAGTATCATGCAGTTTTTGTTACAATGGCTCTGTAGTATAATTTGAAATCAAGAATTTGGATGTCCTCTTCATTGTTCTGTCTGCTCAGGATTGCTTTACCAATTCAGGATATTTTGTGCTTCCATATGAATTTTAGGATTGTTTTCACTATTTCTGTTAAGAATGTCATTGGAATTTTGATGTGTACGATGTTAAATCCATAGGCTACTTTTGGTAATATAGCCATTTTCACAATATTAATTCTTCTAATCCATGAGCATGGGAGGTCTTCCTACCTTCTGGTGTCTTCCTCAATTTCTTTCTTTCCTGTTTCAAAGTTTTCATTTCCTTGGTTAGGTTTATTCCCAGATATCTTATTTGTTTTGAAGCACTTGTGAATGGGATTGTTTTCCTATTTTTTCTTTGCCTGGTCATTATTGCTATAAAGAAAAGCTACCGATTTTTGTATGTTAATATTATATCCTGCTACTTTGCTGAAAGTGTTTATTAGCTCTAAGAGTTTTCTTATGGAGTCTTTAGGGTCTTTTAAATGTAGAGTTATATTGTCTGCAAATAGGGGTAATATGATGTCGTCCTTTCCTATTTGGATTTCTGTTATTTCTTTGTCTTGTTTTATTGCTGTGGCTAATAGTTCAATTATTACATTGAATAGCAATGGACACAAGTGGACACTGTCTTGTTCCTGATTTTAGGGGAAATGATGTCAGTTTTCCCCCATTCCGTATGATGTTGGCTGTAAGTTTTTCATACATTGCGCTTTTAGTATGTTGAAGTATGTTCCTTCATTTCCTAGTTTCTTCAAGACTTTTATCATAAAAGGATGTTGAACTTTGTCAAAGGCCTTTTCTGCATCTGTTGGTCCATCTATTGATTTCTGTTTCTATTTATGTCATATTACATTTATTGTCTTGTGTACGTTGAACCAGTCATGCATCCCTGGAATGAAACCAACTTGATTATAGTGTATGCTCTTTTTAATATGTTGTTGAAGTTGATTTGAAAGTATTTTATCAAGGATTTTTGTGTCTGTTCATCAGGGAAATTGGTCTGTAATTTTCCTTTTTAAATGTATCCTTATCTCCTTGGTGTTAGGGTAATATTGGCCTCATTGAATGAGGGTGTTAGTGTTCCTCCCATTTGTATTTTATGGGATAGTTTGAAAAGCATTGGGGTTAATTCTTCTTTAAAGGTCTTGTAGAATTTAGTAGTGAATCCATCCAGTCCTGGGCATTTCTTTGTTGGAGCCTTCTTTATTCCTGCTTTAATCTCACTGGTCGTTATAGGTCTGTTTACATTGTTTATATCCTCTTGATTTAATTTTAGCAGGTCATATGTGTCTAGGAATTTATCCATATCATCTAGGTTTTCCAATTTTGTAGAATGTAATTTTTCAAAGTATTCCCTAATAATTCTCTGGATTTTGTTGGTATCTGTCTAATGTTCCCCTTTTCACCTCTAACTTTCTTAATTTGAGTCTTCTCTCTCTTTCTTTTGGTTATGAGTTTGCCCATCTTGTTTATCTTTTGAAAGAATCAGCACTTTGTTTCATCAATTGTTTTTATTTTATTTCATTTTTAAGTGTCCATTTCATTAATATCTGCTCTCATCTTCATTATTTCTTTCCATCTACTCTTTTTAGGTTTTGTTCTTCTTTTTCTAAGAGCATGAGGTACATCATTAAGTTATTTATTCGAGCCTACTCTGATTTTTCAATGTAGTCATTCATAGCTAGAAACTTCTCTTTTTGAACTGCCTTTGTTGTGCTCCAAAGCTTCTGGGAGGTTGTGTTTTCATTTTCATTTGATTGTAGGAACTTTTTAATTTTCTCTCTGATTTCTTGAAATAATCCTTGAACATTTAAGAGTATATTGTTCATTCTCCATATATTTGTATAATTTCTGTAATTTCTCTTGCTATTCCTTTCTAATTTTATTTGATTATGGTCTGATACACAAAATTATTTCAATTTTTCTATATTTGTTAAGACTTGATATATGTCCTAAGGTGTGGTCTGTTTTAGAGAAAGTACAATGGGCTACTGAGAAGAATGTGTAGTCTGTAGCTTTTGGGTGTAATATGTCTATTACCTTCTTTTGATCGATTGTGGTGTTTAACTTTGAAGTTTCTTTGCTGAGTTTTTTGTCTGGATGTTCTATGTATTGCTGAAAGTAGGTTATTGACGTCACCCACGTCCGTCTATCTGGACGTATGTTGTTGTTGTTAAGTGCTGTTTAGCTGGGTCTGACTTATATTGACCCTCAAAGAGTTTTCAAAGGCTGATTGTTTTGGAATTGCTTCAGGAGTGGATTGCCATATCCTTCTCCTATTTTTGTGGTGCTGGGAATTGAACCCAGGTCCTCAGAGAGTACAGAACAGGCACTCTACCAAATGAATTAAACTCCAGCCTCTCTGGACCTATATGTCCAAGTTCAATAGTTTTTGTTTTTTTTTTTTCATTAAGTTAGGTGTGCTGATGTTAGGTGATGTTATTTTTGCTGATATTATTTTTAATCATTTTGACTTTTTGATTGATTGTTCCCTTTATAAATATATAGTGACCTTCTTTGTCTCTTTGGACCAGTTTTAACTTGATGTCTGCTTTGTCTGATATAAGGATGGCTACTCCTTTTTTTTTTGGCTTTCACTTGCTTGATATTTCAGTTTCCATCCTTTCACTTTAAGTCGGTCACTGTCTGTGCCAGTGAGATTTGTTTTTCATAGACAACAAATTGTTGGATCTTGTTTTTCAATCCAATCTACTGATCTATGCCTTCTAATTGGAGAGTTAAGACTATTTATATTTTGGGTTATTTTTGAGAGGAGTTTGGTGGTTCATATAATGTGTTGGATGTTTTCCTGGTTGGTTCATATACTGTTTGTTGTTTTCTTTCTCCTTATTTAGATTCAGGGTTTGCTGATATTTTAAGTTAAGCATGACTGATTTCTTTAGTAGTTCTATTTAGTTTGTCTGTTCCTTCCATGAAACTTATTCTTTTCTGTACTCTTGTGGAGGAGACTTTGTTCCTTCTGTGTATGTTGTTTTTGTTGTTAGTTGTTATTGAGTCTATGTCTGACTCATTGTGGCCCTACATACAACAGGTGAAACTATTGTCAGTGCTTTTCTGCTATTCATAGGGTTTTCAATGGTGGATTGAATTCTGGGAGAGGGTTGCCAGTTCCTTCTCCCAAGCCTAGAGTATCTGGTGTTCCTAGGTGATCTCCCATCCAAGTACTAACCAGGCCCAACCCTGCTTAGCTTCTGAGATCTGGTGTTCTGCTCTTGCAGTTGACCATCACTTTAAAGACCATAAACTTCTTTATCTTTTGTCTTTTCCCTATCAACAGAACTCTGACTGTGGATAAACCCAAATAGCTTCACTTTTAGGACTTCATATGAGCATGAAGTTCAGTCAGAGAAATTTTAACATCAGGCAGGACTGAGAGCACTGTCCTCATATGTGTCCTCACTTAGTGCCTCAACTCCTCTTGCTACATTCTCCAATTTATATAACATATAAAAATATACTCCTATCTATCTATCTATCTATCTATCTATCTATCTATCTATCTATCTGGATAAAATTGTAGATTCACATGCAGTCCTATGAAATAATACAGAGATCTTTTGTGAACTTTTATCAGTTTCCTCCAATGATAATGTTTGCAGGACTATAGCATAACATGACATCATATTGATGTTGCTCTAATTCACTGATCTTATTCAGATTTCCATTAGTCCTGTACAAATTATCACTGTGACTTTCTCCAACCTCAGCAATCCTAAGCACAGACAGTCAGAGGAGAGGCCATTTCCTATTCTAAAGATGAACATTCCCTGCTCCCTAGAGTTAGGACTTTACTCCTCCCAGCATGGCTCATTTCCAAATCTGTCCTTCATTCACAGTGCCCCCTGGATGCTTCCACCATTGCTTATCTGTTGTTTCTGACCTCTGTCTCCTATTCAGATCAATGGACAACCTAATGGATCCTGGCAGTGGGCCATGACTTCCTTCTCAGTTTTGCTTCTATGGCACAATCACTCTGAAGCTTGGTGCTTGGTAAAACCATGCTACAAATCATAGGAGGAGACACGTTACATGCTGATATTTAGCCCCTAGCACCCACCTCTCCTTCCTTCCCCGTGGGTCAATAGTAATGTTTCACAGTTTAATTCTTTAGTAATTTGAATCCTCTCTCTTCTCTCTCTCTCTCTCTCACCAATCTTAGTCAATTTTGTTGATATTTTCAAAGTAACTTTGTTTTGCTATTATTTGTTTTTTCTCTCTAATTTTGGAATGTTTTATTTCTCTTTTATTTCTGAAGCATTTTTTTTTTTTTTGGATACAGATACCTTGGTTGACAACCTTATTTTTTTCCTTTCATCATGTCTAATATGTCATTTCATTGCCTTCTAGCCTCTGTGTTTATTGTTGAAAAATCAGCTATTGACCTAATTGAGAATACTTTTCATGTGGTAAGTTGCTTCTTTGATGACTCTCTTTCTTTGACTTTTGACAGTTTGATTATGATTTGCTTAGTTGTAGATCTCTTTTAGCTTTTCCCATTTGGAGTTTATTGGGGTTTTGGGATATTTAGATTAACATTTTTCATGAAAGTTATGAAATTTTGACCATTAGTTCTTCAAATATTTTTTCTTCTCTTTTCTTTCTCTTCTCTCTTTCTGGGATTCTTATTATGTGTGTGCTAATATATTCAAGGGCATCCCAGAAGTCTTAGTTTTTTTTCTTCCTGCTGTTCACACTGGGAAGTATCCAATGACCTATCTTCAAGTTCACTATTTTCCCTTCCCTGCCAGCTCAAATTTGCTGATAAGCCCTCCAGTAAAATTTTCTTCCTGCTACTGTATTTTTTAACTTCAGAATTTCTATTTAGTTCTTTCTTGTAATTTTTTAAATTTATATTTTATATTTGATTAGCCATCAGTCTTCTTTAGTTCTTTAGATGATTTCCTTTAATTCTTTGAATATTTTTAAATAGGTGATGTAGAGTCTTTGTGTAGTAAGCCCAGTATATGGGCTCCTTAAAGCAATCTCTATTGACTACTTTTTTCTTGTATATGAGATATATTTTTCTATCTTTTAGCATATCTCATAGGTTTTTGTTTAAAATGGGATTTAGGAATTTTCTTGGGTAAATGCTTTCCAGATTGTTGCACATTTTTGGTTAATTTCCAGGGTTATGAGAACATTGACTTTGTTAACTTTTGCCAGTATTCTCATAAGAACAGATTTTCAAAGGTCCTTATGCCATCATTTCTGCTGACATCCCCTGGTAGTCTGAATTAACTTCTCTCATAGCACTTGTAACAAGTGGCAGTGCGTGACCTGCCTTATTCGGCAGCTAAGCTGTGAACTCCTGTAGGGAAGGGACTATGTCTCATTTACTTCCATATCCTCTCCTTCCAGAACAAAGCACTGTGTTTGGTAACTAGTAGGCTCTTGTTGAGAGAATGAGGGATTGAATCTCCAGTGAAGGTAAAAATTGAGAAAAAGTTTGTGGTGTTTTGAGATGCCATGTCATTTCTTCTGAATCCTAGAGAATCTAGAAAAAAATATTCTTGCATTGATACCTAGGTATTTCTGGGGAGCTCTAGCCCAGCCATAACACTTATTAATAGGGCATCCTAAGACAGTTTTCATGATCATTGAGAGCCTCGGTTTTCTCATATATGCAATGCAGATAATAAAATTTAAGATAGTATTATTGTGATCCTAGTATTGTTCAGAGGATTAGATGTGTTGACACTTGGAAAGCCCATAGAAAGTGTCAGACACTACTGCTTCATCATGATGGGTGTTTATTCTTCTTGCCCTTCTTAACTTCAGGGTGTCCTTTAATCACTTCCTGTTTAACTTGAGCAAGGGTTTGGAAAATGCACCTGCCAACAAGAACTGATGAGCAGCCTCCTAATTGCAGGGGCTTCCACAGAGGCCTCCTTTGAAATTCAGGCAGGCTAAATAACCATGATGTTCCATCTGTGGGGCTCATGCATGGACAGAGCCATGAAGAACACCTGCTGCCTTGAGGCACTGGCCAGGTGTGAAGAGGGACTGTGAGGTGACTTTCCTGAAGCAGTTGGGGCATTAAAGCTGGAGGAAGGTAGGTGATTGCAGAACTCACCTAGAAATGGAAGCAACTGACAGACTCATAAGGCAAAACAGAAGGACTCTGAGATTTTCCTAGATGGAGGCCCTGGGGCAGGAGGCTTATCCCAGTGCCCTACCTTAAGCATCTGATGTTGTTGTTAGGTGCCATCGAGTCAGTATCCAACTCATAGTGACCCTCTGTACAACAGGGGAAACCCTATTGTCAGTGCTTCTCTGCTGTGCATAGGGTTTTCAATGGCAGATTGATTTTTGGGAGGGGGTTGCCAGGTCCTTCTCCCAAGCCTACAGCTTCTGGTGTTCCCAGGCGGTCTCCCATCCAGGTACTAACCAGGCCTGACCCTGCGGGATCGGATGCCACAGGGCTACAGCTGCAGGCAAGCATCTGATAGGGGAAGGTATACTTGGACCTTTCTAATATATTTATACTTCCTAGTGAGGTTTGGGCTGGCATTTAGCTCAGTTGGTAGAGCGCTGCGCTGCAGTCTCTGAGATCCTGAGTTCAATTCCCAGCACTGCAAAAATGGAAGAAGGACCTGGCAATCCACTCCCAAGGCAATCCCGAAACAGTCTGCCATTGAAAACCCTATGAGGGTCGCTATGAGTCAGATACCGACTCGACGGCACCTAACAACAACCGCAAGTGAGGTTTATCTAAAAGAAAATGCTTCTTTTTTTTAAATTTGAAAACAACTGAACTAAACCAATCTATTATTAGATAAATGAAAATGTGCCCAGAAATTCTTGCTGACTCACTGAAATTCACACAGGAAATGAGTGGCCAAGATCTGACTCCAGAGTAGGTGACTGTTAGTCCAGGGTTCTTTCCACCTCACCTGCCACCTCCCGGTTAAGCTGCTTCCCACGGGACCTTAAACAATAACACTTTATCATGTGCTGACTTTGTTGTTAGGTACCGTTGAGTCATATCCAACTCATATCAACCCTCATAAGGTTTTCAATGTTGATTGTTTCAGGATTGCCTTGTCCTTTTCCCATTTTTGCAGTGCTGGGAATCAAACCCAGGACCTCAGAGACTGCAGAGCAGTGCTCTACCAACTGAGCTAAATTCTAGCCCCATGCTGACTTTAGTCATGGGATATCCTTGTTTGTAGATATCTCCAAGAATATTCTTATCTGACCCTAGCGGTTTGGATCTGCAAGGATTAGGGAGTAAAGGAAGGATCAGGAGGGTGGGTTTCAAACTCAGGCTCTGGTGTGAACTGAAATACCACTTCACTTCTGCATGGCTCAGTTTTCCCATCTGAATAATGCAATTCTGAATCCCCTTCTTGTTTCCTTCCTTTGGTTGTTCTAATGATCACTTTAAAAAAAAAAAAAAAGATGTGAAGGAGAATTTTTTGTTATAATTTCCTTCAGTTCACCTGTTTGTTAAGACCCTCGTTTATTGCTTTAGTGGCAGAATGCTGATGTTCATGGCCTTATTTGGTTTGGAAAATCACAGTCCTTTGAAGCACAGCATTGTAACATTCACTTCTGTTATCACATCTTTTCTCTCTGCTACTGTCATCACGTAGCCTTCTCAGACTCTGGCCCTCCTGCATCTCTCCTAGAAGGACATTTGTGATTATTTCAGGCCCACTTGGATTATGCAGGAAAATCTCCTTATCTCAAGATCCTTAATTTAGCCACATCTACAAAACCCTGTTTGCCATGTAAGATGATGTTTGATAGTGGAGGAAGGGACCAGAATCCAAGGAAAGTAAGCAGCCTCTAGAAACTAGAAAACACATGAAAAAAGATTCTCCACAGACTCCAGAAAGAAGATAATGCCTTTATAATGCCTTGATGTTAGCCCTATAAAACTATTTTCAGCTGGGTATGGTTATACCTGTAATCCTAGCAACTCAGGAGGCTGAGACAGAGGATTGTGAGTTCAAGGACAGAGACAGCCTCCACAATTTATCAAGACCCTGTCTCAAAAATAAATAAATGTGTAAATAAATAAATAAGGGGTTGGGTTGTGAGTTCAACTCCCCAGTACTGCAAGACTGTTTTCAGACCTCTAGAGCTGTACAATAATAAATTTGGATTGTTAAAGAGTGGGAGGAGGTGCAATAGGAAAGGGTAATGGGAGAAACAAAGAACTATCACATGTTTTGTTCTCAGAGGCAAAATCTGGAGATATCTATCTATCTATCTATCTATCTATCTATCTATCTGAGAAAGACATGGCAATCCACTCCTGAAGCAATCCCAAAACAACCAATCTTTGAAAACCCTATAAGAATTGCTATGAGTTGGACCCTACTGGATGACACCTAACATAAACATATATATATATGTTTTTGTTAGGTGTCATCCATTTTGTTTATATATATATATGTTTATATATATATGTTTATATATATGTTTATATATATATATATGTTTATATATATATATATGGGCTGGGATTTAGCTCAGTTGGTAGAGCACTGTGCTACAGTCTCTGAGGTCCTGAGTTCGGTTCCCAGCACCACAAAAATGGGAGAAGGACCTGGCAATCCACTCCCAAGGCAATCCATTGAAAACCCTATGAGGGTAGCTGTGAGTCAGACACTGACTCGATGGCACCTAACAACAACAACAACATATATATATATATATATATATATATATATATGTATATATATATATATACACACACACACACACACATACACATATATACACACACATATACATACATATATATATATATATATATATATATATATATATATATATATATGTCTGGGGTTTAGCTAAATTGGTAGAGTACTGCCCTGTGTTCTCTGAGGCCCTGGGTTTGATCACCAGCACCAGGAGAAGGACCTGGCAACCCACTCCCAGAACAATCCTGAAGCAATTAGCCATTGAAAACCCTATGAATAGCATAGAAGCACTGTCAATAGTGCTAGGCATGGCACAGTGTCAGAGAGTGTTTTGTTCTGTTGTACATAGGGTCAATATATAAGTCAGATCCTACTCAACAGCACCTAACAACAACAACAACATATAATATATATATATATATATGCGCATATACATACACACATATATACATATATAAATATTATATATATACACATATAAATGCACACACACAAACAAACAAACAAGACATGCAGGTAGAAGGGGAATCATTGGTAGGGAGGGGATCAAAGCAGGGAAGGCAGGTCACGAGAGAATAAGAAAGAGGAGAACATGAGCAATGAGCAATGATGTGTACATATGGAAATGTAATGAAACTCATTAAGTTGTTCACTAAAAATTACTGATACAAATGTTTTTGTATTGCAAGTGGAATGTTTTACATGAAAGTTTATAAGAATTTGTTGTTGTTGTTAGGTGCTGTTGGGTCAGTATCTGACTCATAGCGACCCTCATAGGGTTTTCAATGGCTGACTGTTTCGGGATTGCCTTGGGAGTGGATTGCCAGGCCCTTCTCCCATTTTTGCAGTGCTGCGAATTGAACTCGGGACCTCAGAGATTGCAGCGCAGCGCTCTACCAACTGAGCTAAATCCCAGGCCAAGAATTTGTTAGAGAAGCAATAAATGAATAACAATAAATATAGGATGCATGGGAAAATAAAAAAGAAAATCATAGCCCTTGCCCTCTCATCAGAAGGTTATTCTGACTTCTGAGCTGTCAAGGAGAAACTGTGCTACGCCAGGGCCCTGTGGCATACGCCTATAATTCCAGCTACTGTACGCCTGTGAATAAGGCCTATGATGGGCCTATATGTGCAAGTATAAGAAAGCTTGCAGGAGCAGTTTGGAAACTGAAGTAACCTGAAGACTTTCTTGATTTGCTTGGACTAAGGAAGCTAGGGTGTGGTCAGTCCAACCAAATAGTCTTGGGTGGAGATGCCACTGTCACATGGTAACCTTCAGATATGAGACAGAGTGACAAACTTCCAATCATTCTAATATAGTCAGCCTTTCTCTCTCTCTCTCTCTCTCTCTCTCTCTCTCTCTCCCTCCTCTCTCTCATATTACCAGTTGAACCCAGGGCCTTGCACAGGCTAGGAAAGCATTCCACCACTGAGGTATACCCCCAGCTCCTTTTATACTTATTTTGAGTCAGGGTCTTACTAAGTTGTGCAGGCTGCCTCTGGCCTCAAACTCAAAATCCTCCTGCCTCAGCCTCACAAGTATCTAGGATTTACAGGTGTGGGCCATAGCAGCCAGCCCTGGGCTGGCTTTGAACTCACTATGTAGCCTGGAGTAACCTTGAACTCTCGATAGTTTTGCCTCTACCTCCTGAGTACTGGGATTGCAGGTGTGTACCATCATGCCCAGCTGCCTTATTTCTTAAGACAGTTAATACTGGATTTTCTGTTACTTAAAATCAAAAACATCCAAATTGATAAAATTATTCAAAACCACTACCCAGTCATGTAATATCTACTTCTAAAACCATATAATAGATCTGTTCACAGCACACCACCACCTAGTTCAAGGCAGTAGTAACTGTCCTGCGCAGCCCTTATTTTACCTTCTTATCTCCACAATTAGGCCCTTTCATGTAGCCTCCTCACAGCAACTGAGAGATCAGTTAAAAACCACAGCACCCAGAGGCTGAGGCAGGAGGATGGTCATGAATTCAAGGCCAGCCTGACATAATGGTGAGTTCCAGGCCAGCCTGGGCTACACAGCGAGAGCCTGTCTCAGACCAACAAAAATTAAAACCAAACCAAACCACAACCAAACCAAATAAAATAAAACACCAAACTCAGATTTGGTTATATTTCTGATTACAACCTTTCAAAGTCTTTCATTTGCTCTCAAAATAAAATCCAGCTGCGCTTCCCCGTTCTCCCTGTCCTCCATCCAGCTGTGCTCCTACATCTCCTGTTGCATCCCTCTGACTCTGTGCCCCTGCCTTATGCCTCTTTATATTCTTTCAGCAGCCAAGCCCTCTCCCTGCTGCTGTTCCTTCTGCCTGGAATGCTGCCTTATTCTTGTATAAGTCACAGCTCAAATATCACCTTCTCAAAATGTCATGTTACTTTTTGTCCCCTTGAGTGCTTATCTCAATTTGTAATTATCTTTTTTTTTTTAACTTGTTTCTTGTCATTAGAATGCAAGCCACAAGGACTTTGTCAGCATTGTTTAAACAGTGTCTCTGACTTTAACTTTGAAAAATATTTGGTGAATTGTTGAATGTTGTTGAACTCTCAAAAGCTGCTCTGCAAGAGGAAATCCTGTAGTGAGGTGTTTCTACAGTGCCACCCAGTGACAGGATGAGGCCTAGCAGGGCGTCCTCAAATCCAAGTCCAAGGAAGGAGCAGGAAACTGGTCTGAGTCAGCAGGACCATGAGAGACTGAATGACCACTCCACCTAGTTGTTGGGAAGGGAAGGCGTGGCAACTAGGATCGTAGACTTTGGTAATGATTTCAGCAGCAGCACCCTTAGCTGGGAGCTTGTTAGAAATGCAGACTCAACTCTAGCCCTGTCGAACCAGATCTGCATTGCACAAGACCCCAGGTGATTCCTGTGCACATTATGGTTGGCGAAGGGCAGCTCTTACCATTCTGGTCATGCACTGCCTGCACTGAGACCTGAAAATCCCAGGGCCAAGAGTCATGAGTCAGGTGTTCTCATTTTCTGTGTGACATTGAGCAGTGCTTTTATCATGTTTGTGCCTTAGTCTTTCCATTACCCAACCAGGTCCTCTTATCTTGTAAATGATATCACAGTGATAAAACAGAAAGCCTTGGGCTGAGGCTCCTGCTGATCTATGAGCTTCTTCAGATTTTTGGAAATTAGGAAGAGAAACACTGGAGCAAACTAGAGGACAAATGGGAGTGAGCAAAGTAGAAATGAACTACTAGAGAGAAATATAGGGATGAGGAATGGGGATCCCCCCAACAGAAAAGAATGTGCAAACAATGATCATCTGTTTCTTTGATGTGAGAGGGATTGTACACTCGGAATTTGCTCCTCCAGGCAAAACAGTCAGCCAAGGTTTTTTTTTTTTTTTTTTGCGGTACTAGGAGTTGAACCCAGGGCCTCGCGCCTGCATGCTTTGCAAGTGCTGGACCACTGAGCTGCACCCCCAGCCCCCCCTTTTTTTTTTAACTTTTGAGACAGGGTCTCGCTAAGTTACCTGGACTGCCTCTGGTCTCGAACTTGCCATCCTCCTGCCTCCGCCTCCTGAGCTTCTGGGATTACAGGCGTGTGCCACTGTGCCGGGCTCAGCCAAGGTTTTTACTATCTGGAAGTTCTGAGAAGGTTGTTATACGAGGTAGTAAATTTTAGGCAGGTTCAGGGAAATGGGGCATGGAAACGGGGAACTACCAAGGCAAGGCGGTCACCAAGCAATCAATCAGGTCATCTAAGTTTTGGTCATACCACATGAGTTTCAATGTCCTAAGTCCCATTTTTCAAAGGAAGAGGGTGCCGACTCGGTCAACAGTCACTAGATCATGTCCCGTTCTTCTAAGAAAAATAAGTCCATGACCTGGCCAACAGTCACCAGCTAATCAATCTCTAGGTAGAAACGTAGGCACAACTGCCCTTTAACTATGTTGGGCCAACGTAGAGGTCCCCCTAACTGAGGACCAAGCTGCTAAAGGTAGCTCAGGGAGTCCAGCTCAAAGAAAGAGACCATAAAAACTTCTAACCAACAGCCCCACTTTGGCTACCCAGTTGGGACCCCTCCATTCATATGGAGGCTTTGTTTTCTTCTCAATAAAATTTTCCTTGCTTTCCCTTGCCTTGGCTATTTGTGCATTTATTCCTGGGTCCCTGGACCCAGGGGCCCAGCGCCTGGCACCTGAGGAGAAACTCTGGTCTCAGTTGTGCCATGATTTATGGAAGAAATGTCTCCTCATGGTAAACAGGTAACTAGCTATTCCATCGTAACAACTGAGTACTCAGCAGCTTTTGACCCAAAACTGCATGACCCTCATGCCCTGCCCCCATTCATCTGTCTCACCCCATGTGACTTTTCTTTGTTTCAGTGGTTGAAGAAAGTCCTCAAAGGGAATCGTTTTGCCAATGTGGAAAAGGTGAAACAAACAAACAAACAAACAAAAAATGGCAGAAGCTCTGAAAGGCATCAAAATCAGTGAGTTCCAAACCCATTTTGAGCAGTGGGAAAAATGTCTCGGCAAGTATATTGCATCAAATGGAGGTACTTTGAAGATGACTGAAGTTGAACATAAAAAAATAAATAAACTTTTTTTATAAATAAATTCTGAGTTTTAGGGTCCCCCATATGTGCATGTGCCTGCAGCTGTGCCACTGTGGTGTTGGATCCTATCAGATCTCAGAAGCTAAGCAGGGTCGGGTCTGGTTAGTACTTGGATGGGAGACTGCCTGGGAACACTAGGTGCTGTAGGTTTGGGAGAAGGACCCAGCAACCCACTCCCAAAAAACAATCAGCCATTGAAAACCCTATGAATAGCAGAGAAGCACTGACAATAGTGTTTTGCCTGTTATATGTAGGGTCGCTATGAGTTGGATACCGACTTGACGGCACCTAACAACAGCAACAACAACATATGTGCATGTATGACATATTGTATATGTATATATTTACATATGTGATTATGTACGTGTGTATGTATGTATATATATACATGATAACCTAGAATAGCTTTTGAATTATGGTGCTGGAGATGAATATTGAATATACCATGGACTGACAAAAGAACCAACAGATCCTTCTTAAAGAAGTGCGACCAGAGTGTTCCTTGGAAGCAAAGATAGCCAGGTTGTGTCTTACATATTTTGGACATGTTGTCAGTAGGGACCTATCCTAGAGAAGGACATCATATTTTGGAGAGTGATGCATCAACAAAAAAAAGGAACACCTTCAACTTGATGGATTGACACCATGGCTGCAACAATGGGCTCAAATATTAAAAAGATCAGGTGCATGGCACATTGTTGGGTAGTTTTGTTCTGTTGCATCCAATTCCATGGCACTTAAAAACAACAAGAATAGCATTAGAGTTATCTCTGAGTAAATCTCAGCTGACTTACTGCATGAAATGGAAGTATTCATAGCACCCCAAAACAATGATTCAATCCTAGCTGCATGTTAGAATCCCTTGGGAGTCCCACACAGGTCTGGCCAGTCCTTTAACCCTGCTGTATCAGACTTTCTGTGGGAGGCATCCAGACATTTGTAATACAGGTGTAATATAGCTCTGTGATACTGCTCAAGTTTGAAAGCACACACAAACTATGTGGGGGAAGGTGTTAAGATTCAAATTCAGATTCAGGAGGTTTGGGGTGAGGCTGAGAGTCTACATTTCTAACAAGCTCCCAGCTGAAATTGATGCTTCTGACCCTGGGGACTCACTTAGAGTCTCCAGATCCCAGGCAATTTAAATGTGGAGGACAGGTTAAAGATGATTCTTTTGAGGGTATTGTGGGGGCTAAATGAAGTAGCAGATGGGACACATGTTTCATGTAATTGTCACTCAATCACCATTTTTCTCCAACACACATTTTCCTTGAGTGACTAATAAAAAAATTCAGAGGATAGCAAGGAGTAGGAGATAAAATCCCTGATAGAAAGAATCTGATATGTGTTAGGGACACATCATGAACCGTGTGCTTTGAAATATACTACCCTGAGGAGTCTATTTTTGTGGGAGTGGAGCAAATTTGATCAAACTTACTCATATATTTGTCAAAGAAAAAACTATGACACTTCTCAATGTTGGTAAGGAAAATGTTATTCAGGACCTGTGCTATAAGTATAGGGACCATGGCAATTGGATGTAGCAGAGAAAGAGACTGGGCGTAATCATGAATAGTTGTGAATTATAGCATGTGCAAGCAGGGATTTATAGTTAAGGAGCAGGGGAGAGAGGGGGGGGGAGAGAGAGAGAGAGAGAGAGAGAGAGAGAGAGAGAGAGAGAGGATGGAAAATGAGCAAGAGGAACATCAGAAATAAGGGAGAGTGTGGGTAAGCCAGCTGTGTTAGTCAGCTTTCTGGTACTGTAACAAATACCTGAGACAGTCAATTTATAAAGAGGAAAGGCTTACTTTGGCTCCTAGTTCTGGGGGTTTGAGGCTATGGTTTGTTGGCCCCACTGCTTTTGGGACTGTGGTGAGGCAGCATAGCATGCCACAGAACACGTGGTATAGGAAAGCTTGTTACCTTATGTCTGGGAAATGAGAAAGAGAAACAAGGGGCCAGAAACCCACAATCCCCTTCAAGAGCACACCCCTGGTAATCTAAAATCTCCCACTAGGCCCCACCACTTAAATTTCCCACCACCTCCCAACAGCACTGCAGGCTGGGGTCCCATCCTTCAACACATGGGCCTTTGGGGGAACTTCAAAGTCCAAACTCTATGACCAACCTTGCAGGATTCTTACTGGAGACAGGCCACGGTGAAGACGCGTTGCTTGGGGTGTAGTGGGGAAGCTGATCAGATACTGAGGGGCTGGGGTGCTTTGTGAACTAACTTCACAGCATTTTGGCTGAAACTGGATTTTACAAGGGAGGGCACAGAGGGGCGTAGGAGAAGATTCAGGAACCTGACTTAAGTTGGGTCAGTCAAAGATCCTTTTGGCATGTTGAGTAAGTGGTAAATTCTGGATTCGTGCCCAGGTCCACCCATCACAGGAACCTAAGTGCTTTCCAAGCTGCCCTGCCTCTTACCTAGAAGGACAAAGGAGCCACCTGTGAGCAACAGCTGTGGGGGAAGGGTGCCCTGGGAGACAGTGGAGGCCATTGTAAGAGGCCCGGGTGAATGGAGGGAGGAACAGGTGTGCACCTCTGGAGCCAGTGAACAGCTTTCCCCCCCCCCCCCGCCCCCGATACTGGGGGTTGAACCCAGGGCCTTGCGCTTGCATGCTCTGCAAATGCTGGACCACTGAGCTGCACCCTCAGCCCATTTTTTTTTTTTTTTTTTTTTACTTTTTGAGACAGGGTCTTGCTAAGTTACAGACTGCCTCTGGTCTCGAACTTGTGATCCTCCTGCCTCTGTCTCCCGAGCCACTGGGATTACAGGTGTGCGCCACCATGCCCGGCTTGTGAACAGCTTTTAAGAAGGGAGCAGCCAGTGATCGGCACAGACAGGAGAGGGAAGATTTGTGAATTATCTTTGGTCTTCACCCAGGGCTTTTCCGTGCACTCGTGATCTTGGAAACATTGCTGACCTTCACTAAATGCCACTTACTGTGCATCTGCCCAGGGCACTTCTCAGGCACTGTATCTGGACTGCCCTCCAGCCCCACAACCCACGTTTACAGTGCCCTGCCACATGTAATCTCAGCATATAGGGCTGTCACTTCCACTTTTCAGATGAATAACCCAAGGTCAGGGAGGTCCAGGACTCCCCACCTTCTCACAGTCAGACAAAGCAAAAACAGACCCAGATCTCCTCACCACATCCCATGGTATGTGGGAGGGCTTTGGAGGTTTACACCCAGCTAAACTTTCAATGACTGTTTTTTTTTTCCAGTACTGTGGAGTTAAATTCAGATCCTTCTTCAAATCCCTGGGATTACAGGTGTGCATGGCACCTGACTTCAATGGAAAGGGGACTCCATGGGATGTTAGGAACCCCTTTGGCCAATAGGCATACAATTCTGTTTCTTTCGAGGAGAGAAAAGGAATCCTATCATGCCCGAGGTGGAAACAGCTAGGCATACCAAGAACAGACAAAGGAAACTTGTCGAAGAGATCCCGGAGATTCTGTAGGAATCAACAATCCACCCCAGCAGCCTTACCAGAGCACTCAGAGGCTTACCTAGAAGGCACCCCCTCCTCCACCACAGGTGGCCCAGGATGAATTCATCACTGAGCAGGCACTGCCATCTTGTGGGGCCAGCAGCCCTGTGCACCTTCACCTACCTGAGGAGGAGCATTTATGCATATCTGATTTGGGCTTTTTCCTATCCTTCTCTCTTACTTTAGTTTATAGGAGACACATAGTAACAGCATTTGCTAAGATAGGGAACATAAGAAGAAAGGCAATTGTGGTAGGAAGGAGAGTGAGCTTGCATTTGAGCAAACTGAACCAAGAGTCTTTATAACAGGGAAGACAGTAGAAACCTTATCAATTTTGTGGCAACAAAAAATATATAAACAGGCCAACCTCTTTGTTGTTAAATTTATCTATGTATATGGAAAATTTGAATATCTCCTTCATCTTTAAGAAGAAATGTAGATATAGTTTGTTGTTGTTATTGTTAGGTGTCATTGAATTCAGTCTGACTCATAGTGACCCTATGTAGAACAGAATTAAACACTACCCAACACTGTGCAATGCATACAATCTTTTTATATTGGAGCCCATTGTTGCAACCACTATGTTTATTCTCAGTTTGAGTCATAATAAAAAGGGATTCACAGGAAACAAGAGACCCCAGGGTAATTACTAATCTTCAGGAGATTTTATTAATTGCTAGCAATGACCCAGCCCGAGAAATCCCTGGAGAGCTGAGCAAAAGGATAGTGGTGGGCTGGGTTTTAAAAAATTCAGCATAGGGTAGTCCCTTTGCAAGGGCACGAAAAACTAGCTAAATAGATTACAGAAGCAGAACAGCGTTGATTTTACGTGGAAGGGGGGTGCATTCCAATGACTAGTTTTGCAGTATGAGAAAAAAAGGAAGGCTTTTATAGGTGGCGTGGGAATGGGGGACAGAAACTTAATGGTTACAAAGTTGTGAAATCATCTAAAAGAATACTCTTGAGACCAATCTATAGAAAATAGGAGTTTATACAAAACACAAGTTTCTGAATCATTAACAATCACCACTTCGTCAGTGAGGAAATGTATGAGCTTAGTATTGTAATCAGGCACTTACAGAGAACAAATTCTATGAGTTTCGTGCAAGACTAGAGACCATCAACTAATCAACTGGAGGGAAAAGGGGACATTTAAGGAGGGGCTCTGTGGGCCTACTTCAGTGCTACATCAGCAACTGGAGGTTCCAGGGGCTTTACTCCATTCCCATCATTAAGGTCGACTCTACTTTGAGGAGGCAACCCTTCCCGAGTTATTTCTTGAATGCCTTCCAACCTGGAGGCCTCATTCTCCAGCACTAGACTTGACAATGCTTCTTTGCTCTCATAGTGATTTTCAAAGGCTGATTGTTTCGGGAGTGGGCTGCCAGGACCTTCTCTTAGTCTGGAAGCTCAGCTGAAACCTGTCCACTATGGGTGGCTTTGCTCGTATCTGAGATACTGGTGGTATAGCTCTCAGCATCACCGCAACACACAAGCCGCCACAGCATGACAAGCTGACAGACATGTGGAAGAGATATAGTTTAGGCTATATCTAATTGATATGGACTGTTTTGCTACCCTGGAAAATTGTCCCAGTGGAAGTTGTGGGGAGAGGCCAGTCCCTTATTTGAAGACAACTTTATAGTTCATTTTTGACTGTAATTCAAGTCTACTTGGCAAGGCAGAGTGATCTTCTCTAGAAAGAACATGAAGTAGACTGGTGGATATTATTCTAATGTTCTTATGTTATCAGGGAGCGTGGGTAGAGGGGTCTGGAGAAAAAAGTGGGGCCTAGAGTATAGGTCCAGGAGGTCTGCGACAGGCAGGTTCTCCCCTAGCATCCGCAATTACCTTCCCCCTCCCCAGTAGCGGTAACTTGGTTCCTTTGTGGTATGTGAGACAGAGAAATCATAATATAGAGTATAGAATAAGTTTAATTAAAGGTAGAGCACGTAGACATTGGTTGTAAAAACAGTCCACCTTCAAGACACTGCTGCCCAGAACTAAGATCAGCTGTGATCTTTATAGTGGGGTTTTGAGCCTTCAGCGGAAGGAAAGAAATGTTTACACCTGGGGCCTGTGTCCATTATGGGTTAGTGGATTCCCAGTATCTTCAAAGAACTGGACTCAGAGGCAGGCATTTCAAAAGGTTAGAAGTCCAGGCAGCTACTGGTCTCGATCAGGGAGCAGAACCCACTAAACAATGTCCTTATGGATTGCTGAGGGTGGTGCTTGTCTCACACAGTCTTATCCTTTCTAGATGAATGTAGAAGGGAGGAATGATTTTAATTCTCTCTCCTTCTAGCAACTATGCTGTTTGTAAGGGTATTATCTATCAAGGGAACACTGGCCATGGGACCAAAGCCCTGTCCCACAGGGGTCTCACACTGGTGTTCATATTACAGGTGGCTGGGAAGCACGTGGTAAGGCTGGGAAGTAGCTGGCTGCAGAGCCCTCTATTCCCTTTCTTCCTGCCAGTTACCCTCTAACACTTGTATTTCTTTGGTTCAAGACTTAAACATATTCTAGAATCTATGACTCTTAGAACGTGAGGAGATTTTAGGAGCCAAATTTCATCCATTTGATTATTATTATTTTGAGACAGGGTCAAAATTTATTATTTTGAGACAGGGTCTAGCTATGTAGCCCAGGCTTATCTCAAACTCGAGTTCCTCCTGCCTCAGCATCCTGAGTGCTGGGGTTACAGGAGTGTGCCACCACACCCGGCTCATACCTTTTAAGTTGGATGTCATACAACCCAGAGTTCTGCAAAACAGCACTGGATATTCCAGGGGGTGAGGGGCACCCACCAGGCTCTTGTCTCTGTTCTAAACAACTATTGTCATCTGTTCTAAACAACGAGCTTTGCTAGGACATTGTACCTATTTGCTATCACAAAATTCCATAGAAGTGGGGCTTAGACAACAGAAACAAATCTTTTTCACTGTTCTGGAGGTTGTGAATGTGAGGTTGAGGTGCTGACAGGGTTGGTGTCTGCTGAGGGCTCTCCTCTTGGGGTGCAGATGGCAGATGGCACCCTTTGCACTGCGTGCTCATGTGGGCTTTCCTTGCTGTATGCATGGGACAGGAGGGCAGAGAGAGAGAGAGAGAGAGAGAGAGAGAGAGAGAGAGAGAGAGAGAGAGATGGGGCTTTGTGGTGTGTTTTCTTACAAAGCACTGTCTTATGAGATCAGGGTTCCACCTTCTGACCTCATTCAGCTTTACTTCCTCAGAGACTTCATATCCAAATATAGCCACACTGGGAATTAGGGCTTCCATATGTGAATTTGAGGTGGATACAAATGTTTAGTTATAACAAATGTCTTGTTTGAAGAAGAAAATTTTGAAGAGTCTGAGAACCTTCTGCCCTTGTCAGAGCCCACTGAGACAAAGAAAAAATGGGCTAAAAAGGTTCTCAGCTCCCAAGGCCACACAGTCAGGGAAGAGCAGGGCCAAAGCTGGGCCATGGCACAAATGTGTCTGAAAGGGGCCTTTCTCTCTGGTGGGTTTTAGGGAAAACTGCTCTTAGAAATAATGGTAGTGTTTATGTTTTCAGGTCAAACCCCCAAAATGCAGCTGAGAGGGGCAATGCATGGAAAGTCAGAAGTGAGAACTCTGTTGAAACACACAAATATACCGAGTACATGATGAAGCTCAAGCACATGCTCTATTTATCTAGAGTGAGGGTAGTTTGGTTTTGAGGTAAGGATGCACAGAGATTCTGATGGAAACTGTTGGATTATCTCAATCCCCCTTATTATTCTACCTGATTGTACCTGCTTGGACATAGTGCTACCATCACATCAACTTTTGACTTCCTAGCTATTGTTGTTGATAGGTACTGTCCAGTCGTGTCCAACTCATAGAGACCATCATAGAGTTTTCAATGGCTGGTTGTTTTGGGATTGCTTTGGCAGTGGATTGGCACATCCTTCTCCTGTTTTTGTAGTGCTGAGGATTGAACCTGGGCCTTCAGAAAGCGTAGAGTGGCACTCTACCAACTGAGCTAAACTCCAGCCCCAGCTATTGTTAGCACATATTTTTCACTTACAAAAGCAAGATGAGCATGTTGGTGGGGGGGGGGGCTATTTTCCCAAGGTTACTGGAAAGAATCTTGGCATAGTACCATCCCATTGTGCCCTGTGTCTGGCATGGAGCAGCTGTTCATTAAATATACATTGACTGAATGGATGAACAAGAGCTAAGTGACAGAGAGAGGGGGTCAAGTGGACGCTGGCTTACAAAGGAAGATGGGATTTCTTGGGTGGCATTTTTGGTGCCTGAGGCTGGTTTGGTTTCAGTTGTCCACTCGCCTCCTGTGGCCTTTCCTGAATCCATCCAGGAGGTCTGTGTACCAGCAGTTTCTTATAATGGAGTAGGGTGGGCTGAGGCCAGTGGGCCCAGAGGGGAAATTTGGGCTGCTCCTCAGGACCATGATGAAGGTGTCCTGAGCCCTCAGGTTCAGTGACTGAGGCTCTAGCACAGTCTCCGTGGCCATGGCTTTCACCCTTCTTTGCTGACTTCTCAGGGCATGGGCTTCTTTCTTTGCTTTTGTTCTTCTCACCATAATTTGGTTTCAGTTTTCCTGGGGTGCAGGAACTTGGAGAGAGCGTGAAGAAGCCAGCTATGGATGGCGTGGGCACAGGGAACTTTCAGTGTGCCCCCCCAAACCCCCTTGTCTGTGCCTGTGGGCCAGGTGGTATGAAGGGGCACATGACTGAATGGAGGAAAGAGACCTGGGGTCTCCCCAAAAGGATTGCAAGTTGTTGTACAGGAGCCGGAAAGGGGGAGAGGCCAGGAAAGGAACACTGTGGAGGCAGAAGTAGCTGCTTTCTTTGAGGATGCTTTTCTGATTGCAAAAGTGACGCATGTGCATTGTAGAAGACTGGCAAGGTCTGGGGGCTGTGGGCCCACCCTTGGGGTCAGGTGGAGCCAAGCGAGCTGAGATGACTCCAGGTCTTTGGGGGCTGTGGTCTGACTTTGGTCAGGTCCTGGCTGAGTGCCAGCCATGGGTGGCTTTGATCTTGCCTAAGCTCAGGGGCTGTGCCAAGGGCCTGCTCGGGGGTGGCCCCAGGTGGGGGTCAGATGCCTCCTTCATCCCTCTTGGCCCCGAGACAGCTGGAGCACTCCATGGCAGGGCAGGGTGGGGTGCTGCAGGTGGGCAGGAAGGAGGGCACAGGAGAGGCCCTGCCAGTGTCTGTCCATTGGCACTAGAGATCCCAAAAGTGCTTTGGGACATGGGCAGAAAATCCCCAATGTGACAAGGCTCTGTAAAGCCGTTCTGTGAGTGAGATTTGGAGGCACAGTAGACTTGGGGCTTCTGGAGTGGACTACTTTTGCCATGCCTGCCAGGAGCTTCTCCTGCCACCCTGAGCGAAGGGAGTGACATCAGAGTCCACCTTCTTCTCCTCCGGGAGGCTGCTATTGTTGTTAGGTGCTGCAGAGTCAGGTCTGACTCATAGCAACTCTATGTACAACAGATGAAACACTCCCTGGTCACGCTTGGCACTATATCAGTCCTTTTCTGCCATTCATAGGGTTGTTAATGGCAGGTTGTTTGTTGGGAGTGGGTGACTGGGTCCTTCTCCCAAGCCTACAGCACCTGGTGTTCCCAGGTGGTCTCCCATCCAAATATTAACCAGGCCTGACCCTGCTTAGCTTCTGAGATCTGACAGGAGCGGCTACAGGCCCAGGAAGTTGCTAGGCTGGGTTTAAAATATTTCTGGCCACAGCCTGGCCGGCCTGCCTTCTTCCCTTGCCTCTCCTCTGAGAGCAGGTGAGGCTGCTGAACTGGTTGGCTTATTTTCCTCCTTTTAGGGACCCAGGGACTGGCCAGTGGATAAAGCTGATACCAGCCGCTCTTGCTGTGTCTTCAGGCTCCTCTTGTCTTCCACCCCTTCTCTCTCTGTGTGGGGTCCTCCGTCTTCCTCCCTCACCCCTGCTTAGGGACCTAGTGTCAAACAGTGCAGTGAAGGGCAGGTCCCTAATGAGGACATTCTGGGGATCCATGAGCTGGGAGGGTGTGGGGCAGTCAGCATCTCGGGCCTGGATTCCATCACTTCTTTGATTACCTGCTTAGCCTGTGTGTGAACCCAGCTCTGGCTCAGGTGCTAGAATCTCCCTGCTCTGATTTTACTCCAGAGCCTAAGACAAGGAGCCTACATAGGGACTAGAGTGAGGCTGAGGAGCACCTTTTCTCTGCAGCACCTGGCACAGGCCATGATCAAGGACACAGTGCTATAGAACGGCTCTCTGCCCTCCTTCCCCACCCCACCTGGTTTTGCAAAGTGACAAAACCAGCCTTGGTTTTGTGCAAGCTTCTTGTATGTTATGTGTACATGGCCTGATTTTTTTCCAACTGAAAAATGAGGGGCAGGACCCCAGATGCTGTTCCCGCCATTTTTCCCCAGGACCTTGCCTGTTCATCCCCTCTGCCAATGGTCACCAGGAAGGAAGACAGGCTGGTGGAGCCTCATCTTCTGACATCTGGAATTCTAAATAGTTCAATTTTAAATATTAAGCAATGTGCAAGCAAGTGCCACATAACCAGGGGCTGGCTTTGACTCATGGATGCTGGGTTGACAAGGAGCACTTAACATGCAAGTGATGTTCTGGACCTATCTGCATGGTCAAGTCTCTGTTGTCAGCTCATCTCACTAGTTGGGACATGGATACAGCAGTTGAATAAGTCCCTAGTTTCAGGTTATGATGTAATAAATGGTGTGTGAAGCTGGAAGCCTGGGTTGAGTTCCCACAAGAAAACCCCAGGACGTGGTCCTTTTTTTTTTTTTCCCCTGGTACTTGCAGATTGAATCCAGAGCTTTGTGCATGCTAGGCAAATGCTGTAGCACTGAGCTGCACTCTCACCCCTTCTTTATTTTTCCTTTTGGGACAGGATCTCTAAGTTGCACAGGTTGTCTCTGGCCTTGAACCTGTGATCTTCCTGCCTCTGCCTCCTGAGTTGCTGGGATTACAAGCGTGTGCCATGGCGCCCTGTGCTTTGCCTCCTTTCCATGTAAGACTCTGAGTCCCTGGAGAGCCCAGCCAAGGCTTATACCAACAGCTGTTTTAATGAGCATTTTCTAGTGCTTGGTGAGTACAAGTCATCTTATTCAGGCTTTACAACAACCATGTAAGTCCATATTAATGTCTTTACATTAGCACTCAGATCACTCAGGTCAGAGACAGTGACTTTCCCAAGGTCTCCTAGGCTCTGTATGGAGGGCTAAGATCAACACCCCTTCCATGCAGCCTGGTGTCTCTCTGAATCCCTGGATCCAGTCTAGAGCCAGGCTTGCCAGGGCCATTGGGGCTAGTGGATGAGTATCTGGCATTTGGCTCCTGGAGTTGCGGGGCACAATGCTGGGATGGCTCCCAGTGTGGTGCTCAGCCCAGGAGGTAGGGCTGGGTCTGGGTCTGAGCAGCTCCTCATAGAAGCTCACTGGGCTCGGTCCCACTCACTCCTTTGCGGCGAGAGACACTGCCAGATCCCCCTGCAGACCATCTCGCTGCACAGGGCATAGTTGATGGCATTGATTGTGGGCACCATTTTGGCAATGAGGGCAGGCACCTGTTGTGGCAGAAAAGTCCAAGGAAGATGCTTTGAAGTCTTTGCTGCTCTGCCTGGCCCCACATGATGACCTCATCCCCCACCCTAAACGGCAGCCAGTCATTTGTCGTTGGCTTGGTGCTGTAGCCGGAGCCTTCCCTGACTGGTTGGCAAATGATGCATGGCTCGTGGAGCCCCATAGAAATGCATTGCCCTACGGACACTTGCTCCCCACCTGGGGGCCAGCCTTAGCCCTTGGCGGCAGAGTATGTGCATCCACTCTCTGGCTGGCCATCCTTCCCTATCATCTCAGCCTGGTGTGGCTCAGAGGAGGACGGGGCACAAACAAAGTCTCTGTGCATTGTGAATTTTCAGAGGAAGAGAGAGAGACAGAGATAGAGACAGAGAGAGACTGGCACACAGGTCAGAAAGCCAGACGAAGACATGCAGTGAGGCAGAGAGACACAAAGACCGAGAGCGTTCTGCTTTGGGTGAGGGAAAGGTGTGTACCATCTGCAGTTTGGGGGAGATGGCGCTCATGTCCGTGATGGCTGCACATAGATACAGGAGGGCATAGGGGCCCCAGCCCAGCAGCAGTGTCCTGGTTGGCAGAGTGGTGTTCACCTGGGGAGAAACGGTCACAGGAGGCATCAGTTCACTCAGACTGGCCACAGCCCTGTGCAGGCAAGGGGACCAGGTCTATACTCAGAAGCTTTGAGCAGCATGGATCAAGTTTCAGGAAGGGGCTGAGCCAGCAGAGGACCTTGGGACCTGAAGGGCCTCTCTGACTTGAAACAAGGACATTTAAGCTGAAAGAGGGCCATTTTCTTCAATGTTGGATTTCTAATACCTGTTGACCAGGACATTTTTTTTCTCTTGAACTGTCCCTTCTTTTGGAGAAAAAGATTGTTTGATTCTGATGGAGAAGCTGAGGCTGGAGGAACTGCTACTTCAGTGGGAAACCTTATGTCGCCTCCAGAAGCCATTCAGCTTGTGCTGAGGTCCCTGACCCTACGTACAGTGACCTGATGCCAACAGAGCTGATGGTTTAAAGTCAATAAATGAGAAAACCATGGTGCAACCTTGTCTCCTGGCTGAGGAAACCTCCAGTAAATGGGGCTTTGCATATTAAAACAAGGGTTGAGGAAAGCAGAGTGGACAGGATAGGAGGCAGTGCCCAGGTCTGTGAGTTGGGAGTGAGAGTTAGAATTCATGTCCCAATGCATCCCTCGCCCTGCTTCTTTGACCCCAAGAGTAGAAAGAACACAGCAAATACACCCTGAAATTAGTACTTAAGTCGGGTGCCGTCTTGTGGCCACAGGTGGTACTGTAGTCTCACTCACTCTCCCCTCCAGCCCATCTTCCTGATTGTATCTCATACCCTGAAAACCTTTAAGCTCAGACAGGTTGATCTCCTGGGGTAGCTGCAGGTGCTAATGGTGAACTCATTCTGGGCCTGAAGTCTTAGGGCAGCTCGGCCTGGGGCTGAACCCAAAATTCCTTTTAAAGAACAGAGACCTGGAAGGAAGCTTGCTAGCCAATTCACCCCCTCAGCTAAAATCAATTTGTAAATTCCTTTTCCAATCTTCAGAAAAAAAATTAATGAAGTGGCAGGTTAAGTGTCTTAATAAGAAAAAATGCCTCTTTTGTGTACTGTATTGAGCATGTGGGTGGAGTCTGAGACCCGGGTTTGGATCCATCTCTGTTGTTAACCAGGTGTGTGGCTTTTGGTGAGTTGCTTGGCCCACCTCCCTCTGTCTCAATCCAGCCTGTGACTCAGGGATAATAACACTTTCCTCCCTCAGAGAGCAGTAGCAAAGAAGAAATGATGAGGCATCTAAAGTAATATTCATATGCCTTAATAAATATATCTGTACTGTTTCTTATGACTCATTTGCTAAATCATCCAGTTAACAGTTAAAGGAAAACTGCAGCAAGGGATATTACTGGAAAAACTTGGAACTGGCCAGGAGACCTTATTGTGAAACATCATTTTTCTTGGATAAATGTGCTTGCAGGTGTGATTTTATGTTGTGGGTAACAGCCTGTGACTGTGATTAAATTAAACATCTCTAAGCAATTTAAAAGCAGCATTGAAAGGGCCTGTAATTTTGTGACAAGTCTCCAATCCCTGGGAAGAATTGGGTGGAACAGTGTGGGTGGCATGCTGCATGGAGCCCCAGCTGTTGGAGTTATAGGGTAGGGGCACATGGGAAGCATCTTGGGCCTTGCTTCCCAGGCCTTGGCAATCCAAGCAAGGGGAGGGTGGTTTCCAGCCCTAACAGCCTACGCTGTATGCAAGCTGAAAGTCTGCTGATTATTGGAAATGTGCAAGACACCAATTGACAATTGCCATATCATACAGGTTCCAGGTGTCTCTGAGAGGGACAAAGAGATCTCAGCCACTCTCAGAGCCTGCTTCTTACCGGGAGATAGCCGCTCCTTGCAAATTTCTGCTCCATGAGCCAGTAGGAAGTGAAGGTGATGAAGAGAGGTACGAGGAAGTTGAAAAAGGCCATAGTGAAGAGGAAGCTGGTGAAGTTCCTATAGGTAGGGGGTGGAGGAGTGTGGGTCAGCCCTCAGGGATGGCCAGCTGCCCTCATAGGCCACCAGCCTTTGTGCTACACAGTCAAAGTGGGAAACTGTCCCATCAGATCAGTCCTCAGAGTGAGGTCCCACTTAGTCCCCACTGAACTCTCCTCAGCAGGTAGGGAGCTTTGGGGGCCTTCTGGAACTTGCCTTCAGGAGCCAGGGAGCTGCAGTGAGGAGGGGCCTCCTTCAAGTTCAACTCCTCAGCCCTGATCTGTTTGTTCCCCAAGCATGGAGAATGGAACACTGTAGTTTGGAAATGCGTTTACCTCGGGGTGGAAATGTTGGTGGACCAAGAAGAGGAACATTCAAGGAGTGTTCCAGGCACAAGCATTTGGAGAAGCCTAAGACAATGCTTGATAAGGAGACTGAATTCTGTGTCACCGAAGAAATCGTGCTAGAGACAACAGAAGAGCCTGGGGTCTCAGGTTGTGGTCATGGGGAGGTGGAATGGGAGTCACAGGAAAGCACATTCCCATTTCATGAAGGTAAGACCATGGCATGATCCAGCCCCATGGTGCAAGCGGCTGGGATTTAGCTCAGTTGGTAGAGTGCCACTCTGCAGTCTCTGAGGACCCAGGTTTGATCCTCGGCACCGAAAAAAATGGGAAAAGGACATGGCAATCCACTCCCGAGGCAATCCCCAAACAATCAGCCATTGAAAACCCTATGAGGGTCCCTCTGAGTTGGACACGACTCCACAGCACCTAACAACAACAAGAAGAAGACCATCCAAGGGACACCTTGGAGGTGTCCACTGAGGAGGAGTGGGAGTAAGGGCTGCTAGAAGGACCAGACCCCAGCTGGTGAGCGTTCTGGAGGACATTTGGACGAGATCCAGGCTATCAGATGAGCTTCACCGGGAAGCCTGTTATTGGGGCAGATGCTTCATGAGGTAACATCACGTGTGAAACAGAGAATGCAATGTGGCACTGGTGGAAACAAGAGCAGGGCTGAGGCCATGTGACCACCCCCTAAGTGATCTCTAAAGGGTTTTCTAAGCTCTGTTCTCCCCAGGGCCACATGGATGGAGTAGCATTGGAGCACAGGGTCGATGGCAGTGGGGACTATCATGCATTCAGTCTTGTCTCTCTAGGAACTGGCTCATAATAGAAGCTCAGGGAATTTGCACAACTGCCCTCCAGGCTGGGGAACCCATCCCAATGCAAAGACTTTGCATCCTTTGAATCTGGGGAATTAGAGGTCAATGAAGTCAGAGCCAGGACAGGTCACTGTGCTGAGGAAGCCACGGGGTGGTGGGGCTCTGTGACTGTCATGAGTGACAAAAGGCAGTGACTCACTGAATGGTGCCCCTTCTTGAGCTCAACTCTGGGCCCCCATTTGCCTGACATCCCTACCATGTGACCAGTCTTCAGAATGGGCTTTCTGCAGACCCACAGCCAGGCAGTAAGTGGACATCATGACTGAGGAGTTGAGATTGTCTGGCAAAGGTTGACACATTCCCATTTGGGTTTTCAGCTGGGACATCCTTGTCACTGAGGCTCAAAGCCAAGATTCCCATGGAGGGGTGACTCAAAGCTGCTTCTCCCACCTCACCTGTCACCTCTGGAGTAGTCCAGGGTGCAGCACGTCCCCAGGGGCTCATAGTCATAGTGGCCCCAGCCCAGCAGGGGGAGGGCTGCCCAGAAGGCAGAAGACAGCCACACAAAGAGGACCAGGGAGATGGCCGTGTTCCGTGCCAGCTGGCTACCTGCATGGGGCAGAAGAGGAAGAGCAGCTTGTGAGGAGGAGACTGTGACCAGCTGAAAGAAAATGACCCTATGGTCTTGCAGACTGTCCCTAAAATCCCAGCTCTGATTCTTGACAGTCTGGTGCCTCAGGCAAATGCGGGGTTCTCTGAGTCTCAGTTCTCTTCCCATAGTAGGCCGGATGCTCCCTGCCTCAGAGGCTGCCTATGAAGAACAAGAGAGAGAATGGGTGGCAGCCTCTCCTGGCAGACACTCTGTCCCATCTTCTCCAGAGAGCAGAGCGAGGGAGGGAGTGGCGTAGAGGCAGATGTGTTCCCCAAAGCCTGCCTCAGGGAGGAGACGGGGGCACTGATTCCAGCGGGGGCACTGGAAGGTGGAGCAAAAGTCTGGGCTCACCACCGTCCTCACCTCTGGCTCAGAAGCAGGCTGTCTCTGCTTCCAGGAAACCCTCTGAGAACTAGGGGCCTGGCTCTGTCTCAGGGCCCTCAGCAGCACGGTGGGGCATGATCCAGCCCCATGGTGCAGATGTCCTGTCCCCATGCCCAGCCCCCTGCTCTGCTGCAGCCTCCTTCACCCTTCCCTTCCCTGGGTCCTCGGGACCTGCCTTCACAGTGTCTGTCCCAGGTGCCCTCCTCTGTCTATGGTTTATTTCTTGTGCTCCTGGGAAGAAAAGACCCCAGCAGGGAAGACAAGACTCCAGATGGGGTTCAATCAGCAGAGAAGAGCAGGTCTACAACCTCCCCCCATCCAATACTTTGCTTCTATTGCTACAGCCCCAGCAACAGTTTGTTTGGATGGGCTCCCTGCTATAGACTGACTGTTCCTGTCCCCCACACCCAATTCATGTGTTGAAGGCCTCATCCCCAATGTTATGGCATTTGAAGATGGGGCCTTTGGGAGGTAATTAGTTATCAGGATGGTAGCTAATAACAAAGCCCCTTAGTGAGACTGTTGTTGTTGTTAGGTGCCCTTGGGTCGGGTCCGACTCATAGTGACCCTATGTATAGCAGATGAAACACTCTCTAACACTGTACCATGCCCGGTACTATGTCAGTGCTCCTCTGCTATTCATAGGAGTTTTGATGGCTGATTGTTTTGGAATTATACCAGGAGCGGGCTGCCAGGTACTTCTCCCACTTTCCCAGTGCTGGGGATCAAACCCAGGGCCTCATAGCCAGAGCGGCACTCTACCAACTGAGCTAAACCCCAGGAGTGTCCTTATTAGTGTCCTCATAAGAAGAGATGATCTCACTCTTCTCCATGCAAGGATACAACCATGAGGTGACCTTCTGTAAACCCAGAAGGGGACCTCATCAGAACCTGACCTTGCTGGCATCCTGATCTTGACTTGTGAGAAATAAATTTGTGCTGTTAAGGCTATTTATGGCAGCCTAGGTGACTAAGACAGCCTACCTACCGGCTCCAAACCTGGGCACAATACTTAGCATCCTCTTTGGTCCACTTTTGACAGCAACCTTTACAGCATTGGAAACAGGACAGAGGTAGCACGCCAAGGGCCACCCGGGACTGGAGTGGTGAGTTCAGACCTCCTCCTTCCCCTTCCCGGTCTTCCTGGGTTCACCTGCAGCCTCCAGGGCAGGGACTGATGCTGCACCCTGGAGCAGGGACTGATGCTCTGCATTGAGACCGAGGCACCTGGTGCTGTCTCAGGTGTGTGTGTATTTGTGTGAGAGTGTGTTTTTGTATGTGATTGTGTGTATTTGTGTGTGGTTATTTGTGTATGTGTTTGTGTTTACATGAGAGTTTGTATATGTTTGTATTTGTGTGTATATTTATGTATGTTTTTGTGTGTATATAGGTGTGTGTCAATTTGTGTGTTTATGTGTGCTATTGTGTTTATGTGTGTCTCTGTGTGTGTTTGTGTGTGCTAGTATGTTTGTGCATTTGTTTATATTTGTATTTGTGTGTTTGTGTATGTGTGTTTGTGTGTCTTGTGTAATTGTGTGGGTTTTGTATGTGTCTGTGTGTGTTTGTGTATTGTGTGTGTTTGTGTGTCTGTGTTTGTATGTTTGTGTGTATTTGTGTTTTTGTGTGCATTTCCGTGTGTTTGTGTGATTGTGTTTTTGTGTGTTTGTGTTTGTGTTGATGTGTTTGTTTTGTGTGTGTTTCACAAACACACAAACACACACAAACACATAAACACACAGACACACAAATACACAAACCAAAGCACACACAAACACACAGACACAGACACACAAACACTAACACAAACACACACATTAACACAAACACACACAGAAGCACACACAAGCACACAAATACACAAATATACACAAACACACAAATATACAAGCACTCAGTCACACAAACACAAGCACATACAAACACACAAAGACACACATACAGACACACTCAGACACACTCAAACACAGACACAGACACACAAAAACACACACAAACACAAATGCATACAAACACACTCCACTTCCCTCTGCTTCCCCCAACAGTGCTCAACTACAAGGGTGTTTTCTGTATCCATGATCTTCCTTGATATTCAAAAAACATCTGTGAGGCTGGATTTTGAAATCATCTTGCAGAGGAGAGGACCAAGGTTCAGAGAGGATGCCTGACTTGCCCAAGGCTCCAGTGGAGGCAGAGCCGGCCGGCCTTGCCGATGTGCCTTGAAACAGGCGTCCTGCACGCTTGCCACCCACATGCTCTGGGCTGGGCCCCTCCAACCCCCACTCCATGTGGGAAACCCTGAGCAGAACTTGCCCCTCACCACCCACCCTCTCATCCTCACGCTCAGGGGTGTCCCTGAGGCTGGGCCCACAGACATACGGGTGCAGTAGTGGTGATAGCGCCCCCAGGCAATGGCTGCGCTGCTGCCGATGCTGGCCAACGCCGTGGCAAAGCCCTGGAAGCCGTGAGCCTGGCAGCCCTCTGAGCTGTATGGCCAGCGCCTGTGGGACACATTAGGCAGAAATGACCCTACCTGCCATGCTTCTCCCTCCCATGTCTGCCCAAAAGCAGGTTGGAAAGTTCCAGAATGTAAGCCCTGCTCCTACAAAGAGGGCTTATAATCTGTGCTTTCCTTTGTAGGAACGGGGGCCTTAGAGCTTACGTCACTGGGAGGAGGGCTGATGCAATTCTCTGGCCTCAATGACTTTACTGTGCCATGCCAGCAGATGCCTCCATCACAGGAGAGCTCGGCATTTGTTCCACAGGTGGGGAAACTGAGGCCCAGAGGCAGAAAGGTACTGAGCCATGGTCACACAGCTGATGAAGGCAAAGTCAGAAGGGAGCCTGGACCTCCCAACCCTCAGCCCCATGGGCCAAGCAAAGAAGGAGCATCAGTGCATTGTGGGAGGAAGAATCCTCATTGACTCAGACCCCACAGACCATTCACCATAGGTGGGCTCAGCCTTCATTTTCAGTGCCCCAAGCCAGGAAGTGAATGAATAGTATGCTTAAGAAATCAGTCTTGCCAGGTGCAGTGGCACATGCCTATAGTCCCAGCAACTTGGGAGGCTGAGGCAGGAAGATTGCAAGTTTGAGGCCAAAGACAGGCTGTGTAACTTAGTGAGACCCGATCTCAAAACAAGAATGAAATAATGGGCTGGGGGTGCAGCTCAGTGATAAAGTGCTTGCAAAAAAGCATGTGTGAGGCCCTGGGTTCAACATCCTAGTAGTTTAAAAAAGTATCAATCTTGCCTGCACAACTTCCAGAGACCCTGTCTCAAAAAATAAAACAAACAAACAAAAAGAGAGGGGCTGAGGGTGCTGCTCAGTGGTAGAACACTTTCCTAGCATGTATGAGGTTCTGGGTTCAAACTCCAGTACAAAAAAAAAAAAAAAGCAAAAAGCAAGCAAGCAAGCAAACTTATAATAAACACCTTCTGAGGCCACATGGGAAGATCCTGGTGTGCACATAAGGAGGTAATAGATTCTAGCCAAAATCCTGTTTGGTTCTACACTTTTGCAGGGGGCTTCCTAGGTAGCAAGCATTGTTTTACGTTATTTGCAAATAAAATAAATACTTCAAACTACCTGTATGAATTAGGTAATGCAGTTTATAGAAGCAGCCGAGATCTGGAAATGATGAAGCCAGGATCAAGCCTAGACCACTTGGTTAGAGGGCTCCCACTGTCTATCCTTATAGCCCACCATCTCTTTGATCAAGTCTGAGCAACTCCTATGTTTCAGAAATCAGCTGTGGCTTTTCAGGGGTGATCTGGAATTCAGATTTAGCCTAGTTCAGTCTGCCCACCCTCTTCCCTTGGTTCCATTTCCTATAGGTAGATAGGAAGGCTCTAGCAAGGCCCCAGGTAGGACCCCAGAGCCCAGGGATTGAGAGGGACTGGTACCGGAGGAGGCTGGATATGGCTGCGATGAGGGCATTCAGGCTGATCCCACTGTCCGCCAGGGCCAAGCTCAGCACCAGCAGGTGGCTGGGAGTCCGTAGCTCCGGGGTCTTGCAGAAAGAGAAGATGGTCAGGCCATTGAGGCTGAGACCAGAGAGAGCTGAAAGGAAGGGCAGGGGCTGGCATCGGGCTGGTGAGCACCCCCTGGGGTCAGAACTAGGGCCCAGGGAGAGCTAGAGTGTTAGTAACATTCCTTCTTCCTGTTCCTGTTCAGCTACCCTCTCAGTGCCCTTCCTCACCTAGTACTACAATGGGGTGACCCTCAGATACTGAAAGCCATGACTCACGTCCCGCCCTCTACCAACGCATGGTCTAAGGGGAAGACAGACAAGGGAGACTAAGCAGCACAGCATGCTTCATGCCATAAAACTGATCACAACTGCTGACAAGTGCTGGGTAAGGATCAGGTGCCAGGGACCCCCATAAGCACTTTTCTTGGATCATCTCATTCACTTTTCTCTTGAGTCCCCTCCTCCCTCTGTATAGTTGGGAAAATGAGACCCAGAGCTGCTAGCTAACGAGGCTTAAGTGCACAGTGAGTGGTAGAGCAAGGGCTCCAACTCAAGTAGTTCAGATCCCCACATGCCTTCTCTGAGGGCTGTAGAGCAATGTCAAGGACAGTCTTGGTAGGCAGAAGCCAACAGTAGAGCAGGGAGCTACCCAGGGCACCAGGCAGCGAGGTGAACTTGAAGGAGGCAGTTGTTCTCTGAAAGCAGAGAGAGACCTGACCTTGTATTTTGGCTTAGTCACTCACTTGCTGTCCCTTGAACATTCTGGACCTCAGCTTCCTCCATCAAAAGGGAGAAACAGGGAAGGATCTTGCTTTTCAAATTGCAGGAGCATTTCCCTGCAGGACAGTGGATGGAAGAGCAATCTAGGATGCGGGAGCAGTGGGTGGAAAGGCATAATGGGGGACAATCTCACAGCCTGTTGGAGGATCTGGAGGGATGCTAGACTGTAGGGTTCCACACCAAGGGAAAGATGGACTGGGGCCACCAGACAATGGTGTTCAGGGCCTCCAGGAGCAGCCTAGTGGCTGTCATTCCCTCTTCACTATCCGTTCTCACTGAGTGAGAAAATGTGCTGATTATGTCTCTGGATCTGCTTCCACAAGGGTGACACTTCTCTCAGCCCTGCTGTAGGGCCCACACTGTCTATAGCCTCACTGAGCACCTTAGGGATTCTAGGTTGAGGCCTACAGCTTGTGGGCTCAGGAGGTGCTGTGGGGAAATGCTGTGGTTGAAATAATGGTGGAGCTGAAGGAGATGGGGAATCCTGAACTTCAGTTCCCTGGGTGTCTGTTTAGGCTAGATTTTATGCTGATGACTGCATTTAACCTCTACGACCACTCATTTGGAGTGTCAAGGCTCAGAGGGTCAGAGATCTGAAGTGACTTGGTACTAGTCACACAGAAAGTAAGTGGCTAGCCGGGCATGGTGGTGCATGCCTGTAATCCCAGCGGCTTGGGAGGCAGAGGCAGGAGGATCCCAAGCTCGAGACCAGAGTCAGTCTTCGGACCTTAGCGAGACCCTGTCTCAAAAAGTAAAAAAATGGGCTGAGGGCATAGCTCAGTGGTCCAGCACTTGCAGAGCATGCAGGTGTGAGGCCCTGGGTTCAACCCCCAGTACCCCCCCCAACACACACACAAAAAGTAGGTGCCTGGGCTCTCTGTTCTCAGAGACTTCCGGGGGCCTGATCTTATATGAGTTTCTTAGGGAGTTGATTACATTTTCTCCTGTCCAGAGGAACATGAAAAGTCTGAGCCTGGTTCTTGATGGTCTGTCTCCCTGGCAGACTCCATTTGCCAAGCCTCTGCCTCCATTACCTCTGCCTGACTTTTTTCTCTTGCTTCTTAGCTGGCCTACTGCCTCCCATGGGGGAGGCCGTGAGAAGACACCCTGGGTCCAGGCACTGAGGAGAGACAACCACAATGACACCCATAGTGGGCCCTGCTCTGCCCGAGGTCCTGCCTGGCTCACCTTCCACCAGCAGCACCGTCCCCACAGCCAGCACCTCAACTTCTCCGAAGCCAGCCGGCAAGTCCCCAGATGCTGCCATCCTCAGCCTCCCTCCCTGCCAGCGTCCAGGTCTTTCTGGCTCTCCAAAACGAGGCCCCTCATTTTAAAGGGCCATTCCACGTGCTGACACATGCAGGTTATTATGCTAGGCCTTGAACTCCTCCTTTCTGCCTTCCCCCTCCACATCGCCCTCTTGGCCCAGGCAGAAGGAATCCATTCACCAGCTGGACAGGGAAGCCTTTGTGAAGGCAGAATGGAGCCCTGTCTCATTCATTTCAGCCCCACAGGGCAGGATTAAGGTCCAGGGATCCAAAGGTTGTGTGGCTGAGAGCTGAATTACAAGAGTTGCATAACCAAGGGAGGGGAGTGGAAGGAAGGATTTTAGCTGCAGCTGTTCCTGAAAATTGGAGGAGAGCCAAGCCTTTCTATGTGCACAACTGCAGACAAGCTGCGTGTGTGTGTGTATGTGTGTGTGTGTATGTGTGTGTGTGTATGTGTGTGTGTATGTTTGTGTGTGTGTGCTGGTGGTAAGCACTGGGGAGACGATGAGGTTTGGGAAGTCACCTGCTGTCATAGCAAGAACCTTGACTAGGAGTAGAGCCTTGGCTTCTGGTTCTGGACCTGCCCTTTACTCGCTGTGTGCCCTGGAACTGGACCACAGGGATCTTCTCAATTTCTTCCTTTGCAACATAAGCATGTTTTGTCCATGGCCCACCCTAAGTCCTGGTTAGACTACATCATGGTTATAGATTTCAGGGCTGCACCTCCTGTCTCCCATAGAGCCTTTGGCTGGGGGAACATAAACAATCTCCCGGGAAACCGACCTGGAATGGATGGGCTGCTGTCTTGTAAGTGGTTTCATGATCCACTGAGAACTTTGGCTTCTACCAATGAGGTCTTTGTACAAGCTATGCGCCCACTCATGGTGAAATCTACATCAGGAAACACTGACCTAATTTTTCAGATAAAGAAACCAAGCCCCAGTGGGCTATTAACAATACAGGTAATGTTTATCGGGATCAGGCATCGCTCTAAGGGATCTTCTGATGAGTCTAAAAAACAATTCTATAAATTAGATGTCACTTCCCTTTGCATTTCAGATGAGGAAATTGGAGGTAAACGCAGTTAGGAATCAGCCTGAGCAAACTGAGAGAAGGCCGGTGCACCATGAGAATACCTTCCTGGCTGCAGAAACCATGCTGCAAGCCTGTCTGCGGTGCCAACTGCCTCGTGCCACTTTCAGAATGGGCGTTGTTATGGAAGCATGGATCTTGTCATTGCAGTGGACAGGCAGGGACATTTCCCCTAAACCTTTAGGCAAAAGGGGGTATTTGTTCCCCTCTCTCCTCTTTTGGCTTTGGCTCTCAAACCTTAAATGTTAACTGGTGACATGCCCAGCGGGAACATAAGCAGTGACATTGGGTCACTAAGACCTGTATCCTTTTAAGAATGTATGGATAATTTTTGTTGCAAGTGGCTTTATGTTTAGCTTAAGTCTTTCTTAAAATATTTTTTCTGCTTAGGTTTCAAAATATATATATATTAACATTATATAAACAGAATTAGAGTGTAGAGGTAAATGTAAAAACAGCTCTTGGATCTGTTAGACCCATACATCACCAGTTAAGTATTGGTGGCAGGCCTTAGGCATGACAAGCAATGAGCAGGTGAAAATCCAATGGAAAAATATTGAAAAACTCCTGTGTTAACTAGCAGGCTTCTGAATGTGTTGCTGTGGTCCACAGAGAAGCGTAGAGAGAGGAGAAAGGGGATGCTGTATCAGCTATTACAGCTTTACAGCAAAAGTGGTGTGTCTTTGGACTTTAAAATTGTCCTTATACAGCTTATTTTATTTGTGTTTCATAAGGCAAACAAGAAAGTTTTTCCATGGAGGAAAAAAGAATCATCCTGAGGTCACGTGGTGACATGTGGATGGAGCTGGAACAAATGCCCTGGCTCCTACCCCGCAGGTGTGGACACTTTTCATTGGTGTCTAATGATTCCCTCTGGCAAAGTAATTTATTCTATTCTGAGAATGTCCAGTTCCCAGACATACCCTATTGGGGTCCCACTTATGTCTGAGGCTATTCACCCTTCAGAGCTGAGCTTGTCACATCTTCCAGAGCTTTCCCTGCCCTGTTTCAGTTTTTATCTTGCTGGATAATACCTATGTCCATCTTTTTACCATGTTTGCAAGATCTTCAGAAGAGAAAAGCAAGAAGGACAAGGCTGGGAATAAAGGGTAGTATCAGCTAGCCAAAAGACAGAGGGACGGCATCCCAGACAAGAAAGAAAAGGCAGCCCCGATGAGGCAGTGCAGGGCTGGTCTTTTTGTTCAGGGAGGAGGGCTACAGGCACAGTCTGAGCCCTGAGGAAATCACATTGGCTGGATTCGAAGAGAGGGAGTGATGAGAACCACCATCTCCTGGAAGCCAATATTGTCAAAACAGGCTGGGCACAGAGCTCAGCACCATGGGTATGTGCACCAGGGCCCGTAGGCATTGTACCTGGTCAGACCTCACTAGTCTAGGCCTGCCTAGGTCCCTGGGCATGAGGGACTGGGGAACTTCTGGAAAAGCCAAAGGAGCCAGGTATCACATGCTGAGCCAGAGAGCAAAGGCTTGGAGTCAAATGTGAAGATGAACCAATGAGTCACCTGGGTGTCTATAATTTGGAATTATCCCTGGCTCCAAAGCCCCAGCATTCTGAGTAGGTTTGGAGGATGAGGTTGAAGGAAGGAAAAAGGTAAAAACAGAAGTGTGTTCTCCAAGACCTCTGTAAGATGTGGCTCTGGGACCCTACTTAGAGTGTGAGGCCTTGAAGAGAGTGGGGCTCTGCCCTCCTGCAGAGACCTCTGTTGCCTTTGGCGTGAGTAGTAATGCCTGTCCGAGACTTCAGTGTTGAGGCTGAGTGACCCCAGGCCATTCCTGGCAGGTGGCTTTTAGCCCAGCAGACTGGCATGGTTCATGAGTACATGGCAGACATCTCTGAGGTCTCGTCTAAATATCAGAATCTTTCCAGCTCGCACATGAGCAGGTGAGAGCGCTTTTGTTCCCACTGGCAGTCGTGGCTGAGGACACCTGAGTTGTTTAATTACATTAGCACTCTGCGAGGAATAACCTTACTTCCTTTTTTGGACGTGAACAGAGGCCAAGAGAGGTGATGTACCTCTTCCAAGGTCATGGTCTGTAAAAGGAAGAGCTGGTATTTGGACCCAGGAGCCTGGCCCTGGAGCTTGGGTTCTTTCTAATGCCTTTACCACCTTCAGGAAGCCTTGCTCTATGTCATTGCTTTTTCACTAAAGAGAATGTCGTCACATGAGAGAAGTTCCAAGGGTCCTTATTAGAGGCCAGAGTTCTATCTCCATCCTCCCTGAGCCTAGGCACCTCAGTGAGATAGATCTAGGTTACTCACAGCCTGGTTGGCATGGGGCACTTTGCAGGTGGGCAGCCTAGCTGTCCAGTCCAGTAGCCATTTGCTTCTGGGCAGCTTCCCAGCTGTTTGGCCACTGCACTCCAGCTTTTCTTGGCCTGAGCTGTTGCTTTAGATGGGGTCCTCCACCTCCACCCTCAGGACTAGATGATTCAGGAAGCAATAAGCGGCTGAGTGCTCTGGCTGTGGCTCCCCTCCTAATCCCCAGCCTGTCTGGCTTTATCCGATGTTCCTGGGTGGGAGGAGGAGGGGCAGATGCCAGCAAGTGGACAGCTGCTGGCCTTGTTGGGGGCAGCAGGACAGAGCAGTCCAGGATCAGGCCCCTGACTGGGCCCAAGAGGAGCCAGGAGTCATGTGGGTGGCAGTGGGCATGGTCTGGCTCCTGGCCCTCGGGGGGCCCCACCAGGCCCGGGGCTCCTGCCCCTCTCAGTGCAGCTGCAGCTTCCACATCCTGGTTGATGGCAGCAAGGCCAGGTATGGCACCAGGGGTGGGAGGGGTCGCCTGGCCCTTGTGGCTCTCCCTCCAGGCAGTGTGGGGAGGGATGGAATGCCCAGCAGCTTCCCACTGGAGACCATCAGATAATCTCAGACATGCTGGGCGCTGGGCCCTCAGATGGTGGCGGGGCGAGACCCTCAGCTCCTTGGCCCTTGGAACACAGAGAGGGTCCTGGCAGGGGGGGGCTGCACTGCATTGTCATCCAGTAGGTAGGGGGAGGTGCTCCCTCCAGGAGATACCAGGTGCTTTCACAAGGCGGCGGGGAGGATGACACAGGTGCGCTAGTTTCGGGGAGTCCTTCCTGTGTTCATCAGGCCCATGGTGGAGGGGTGCCCTCATGAAAAGTCCATTCCTCTCCTTGCTTCCTGCCATTCAACTTCCTTTCCCTGTCTCCCAGGCCCTTCTTCTCAGGCCTCTTCCATCCTCATGGCTGACCTCCAAGAGATACCCACTCACATCCAGGTGCTCCTTGCCTCCCCCCTATCACCTGTGATAGAACAGGTGCCTCCTCTTGCTTTCCCCTCTCTGAGACCTCTCTGTTAGCACCCGGGAGTCTCAGCTTTTCCCCCTCTCTCTCTGATGGTGCTCTGAAAGGTCACCAGCACCCGTTCCACTGAAACATGCCCCCTCCATCCTCAGTTGTGTCCTTGACCTTTTCTATCCTCTCTCTGATCCCTTAGAACGCCCCCATCCTCTCCCTCTCCTCTTCCATGGGGACTTCCCAAGGCCAGTGAAGTTTTGGACTCTTGCTTTTCTGATAGGGTTCAGTTTCTTCCTCTCTTCAGCAGTCTTTGGACCATCCTTTCTCCAGCTTTCTCAGATTATCCATTAATGACCTCTGCATTTCCTAACATACTCAAGGATTTCAGCTCCTGGCTCAGGGCCTTTCCTATCAACTTTCCTACCTTCTAGAATTCCATCTTCACTTACTTTTTTGTCTCAGATGGGCATGGGAGAGACTGATAATTTTTAGTGGGGGAACAATGTTACTAGAGCTGCCCTTTAAATGGTCCTAGCAATGAATGACAGGTTGACTGGGGTGAGGGGGGGCAGAGAATAGAGGGGAATCCCTCAGGGGGATATCCAGTATGGCCTGTGGAACATGAGGAATTCCATTTTTGCCCTAAGCATCTGACGCTTTCTAACTCCTATGTGTTGTTGTTATTGTTAGGTGCCGTCGAGTCGGTATCTGACTCATAGAGACCGTCTGTACAACAGGGGAAACACTATTGTCAGTGCTTCTCTGCTGTTCATAGGGTTTTCAATGGCAGATTGATTTTTGGGAGGGGGTTTCCAGGTCCTTCTCCCAAGCCTACAGCTTCTGGTGTTCCCAGGTGGTCTCCCATCCAGGTACTAACCAGGCCTGACCCTGCTTAGCTTCCCAGATCTGACGGGATTGGATGCCACAGGGCTACCACTGCAAGCAACTCCTATGTAGGATAAGTTTTCTCTCACTGAGGAAGCCATGCTGAGCCCTGAGCAGGCTGGGAAATAGCTCCTAAGGCCAGGGCCAGTATGATCAGGGTCACAAACAGACTTCTTTCCTCTCCACCCTCAGAGAGCACTGGTCTCAAAGTCACACGCCAGTGATGGAACTAGACCCAGAATCCACAAATTCTGACTCTATTTCCAGAATCTTTCTACCTATGAATGCTGCTCCAGGCAGCGGAGTTATCCTTTGGATGGAAAATGAAATTCCAAGGGCAGTTTCTATGGGCCCTAATGTCAGGTGGTGGCCATTCCTTCCTCTGAAGCCAGAACTCTTACAGTTGGTTCTACCTGCCTGACAGTCCCAGGGTTGGTATGCCCCAGGCCCTCTGCATGGAGTGTCCTAGGAGGGGAATGTGGTCATGAATGGCTGCAGGGGCCCAGAGGTCCTCAGTGCACAGAGACCAAGCCTGCTCTGTCTCTCAAAGCCTTCAAACTCAGCTCTAACTAGGCTTCTCAAAGAGCCCTGCCCAGCCACTGCCCAGCTCCACATGCTTATATGCTGAACTGTGTGTCTCTGCGGATAGTGGGGTTGTCAGAAGGGTGCAGTCTGGGTACCCAGATAGATCTGTCCCCATGCTTTCTGCACCCATTCTGCCCCACCAGGAATAATGCTGTTTGGCTTGTGCTGGGCTCTTCTTGCTGCTCTGTAATACCTCCCTTGACAGTTTTCTCCCCTATCCAGGACATGTTTTCTTTCCACGTACATCCAGGCCTTCCTCCTTGCTAACACCCCAACCAGAGTTATGACCTGACCATCCTATTGCCTTCAATATGTTCTTCCTTAGGTCAGTTAAAAGCTGTAGGGGACAGGGGCTGTCACTACGATTTTCTTCTGAATTGCCCATCACTTAGTAGGAGGTCCATTCCTTATCTGAGGAATAATTGGGTGGAAACCGTTGTGCCCAGCCCCCTTGAGTAGCTGGCAGATGCTGGTGGAGTACATGTTTTATACCAGGAGGGCCTGATCTGAGGCATGCATGATGATATTGCAGAGAATAACCTCTTTGAGCAAAGTAAAGCATGGCTCCCCACCCCCAGGTGTGAGCAGAGAAGCCCTCCTGGTAAGCCTGGTACTGCTCAAAGGCGTGGACCCCATGCCCAGCCTCCATGCTTTACTATCTCCTGGGATTGTTCCCTCCCTCCCTTTCCATCTCACCTCCTGTGGACTTGCTTGTTTGGGGGTGAGGGGAGGCAGAGAATGCAGAGGAACCCCTCAGGGGGATATCTAGTATGGCCTGTGGAACATGAAGAATTCTATTTTTGGCCTAAGCATCTGACGCTTTCTAATTCCTATGTAGGATACGTTTTCTTAAGTTTTTTTTTTAAGTTTTCATAAGTGATGGCCTAAAACAGCCCCCTGACTGTAGGCTCCTTGAGGGCAAGACTGCTTCCTGTCCTCTGTCCAGCCTCAGCTATAGACTTGTATGTGACAGAACAAGGCTTAGGACATCCATCATGGTTTGGACAGGAGCACTGGAAGGAGCCCTTAAGACTGCTCTGACCCATCCACAGCACTGAGATGCAGCAATTTATGACGGCAACCGACAGCACTGGGCTCTTACAGGGTGATAGGCAGCATACTGAACTCGTATACTATCCCATTTAAAGTCCACAGCTTCCTTGTGAGGTGGAGTCTATATGGGGAAACTGAGGAAAAGAGAAGTTACATAATGTACTTGGGCACACACAGCCTGCAAGCTAAGATGTGAATTCAGTGGTTTGGCTGCCAGGCCCCAGCTCTGGGTCATCGTGACCATCTCATGACCCTTCTGAGTAATGATAGAGTTCAGGTACTTCCATTTTTGGTACCATGAGCATTAATTGCTCTTAATACAGGTCATAACAGAAAAGCCAAAAATGTCTATAAAAACTGAGGCATAGTTCAACAAATATATTGAATCCACATACACGATGATCACAACATTTATTAATACTGTTTAGTACCACCCTGGTGAGGGATCCTGTCAGATCTTGGAAGCTAAGCAGGTTCGGACCTGGTTAGTTCTTCGATAGGAGACCACCTGGGAACACCAGGTGCTGTAGGCTTGGGAGAAAGACCCAGCAACCCACTCCCAAAACAATCCCGAAAACAATCAGCCATTGAACACCCTATGAATAGCAAGGGCCGAGAAGCACTGATATAGTGCCTGCTGGGCATGGCACAGCGTCCACGCATGTTTCATCTTTTGTACATAGGGTAGCACAGGGTTGTTACGAGTCAGCCCTGACTCCACTTCACCTAACAATATACTTAGTTTGCTGCAGGTGCTGTGGGCTGCAACGCAACAAAGTTTAGCTGTGAGGTATTTAGGGACAGTGGAGAGCAAATGGTCCTTCTGGGACACCTGTGAAGGGCTCTGCTCTGAAAGCAAGACCTATCTGCCCGAAGGAAAATGCGAGGCTGCTCGGGGCCACTGCTGAAGTTGGTGTCCGGCGTTAACAGGCTGAGCCAGGAGCAGGTGGAGGGGTCCCTGACCTGCCAAGACCTTTGCTCAAATGTGCCCCATTTCTGTGACCAGGACGGTGGTGTGCAGCGACCCCGACATGACCCTGCCCCCGGCCTCCATCCCTCCGGACACCTGCCGGCTGCGCCTGGAGCGGACGGCCATCCGCAGGGTCCCGGGCGAGGCCTTCCACGCGCTGGGCCGTCTGGAGCAGCTGTGGCTGCCCTACAATGCGCTGGGCGAGCTCAGCGGTCTCATGCTGCGCGGCCTGCGGCGCCTGCGCGAGCTGCGCCTGCCCGGGAACCGCCTGACCTCCTTCCCCTGGGCCGCGCTCCGGGACGCCCCTGAGCTGCGGCTGCTGGACCTGCAGGCCAACCGCCTGGCGGCTGTGCCGCCTGACGCCGCACGCTTCCTGGGGAACCTCACCTTCCTTGACCTCTCTAGCAACCAGCTGCTGAGGCTCCCGCAGGAGCTGCTGGTCACCTGGGCTCACCTGAAGAGCGGTCCCTTCCTTCCCAGCCACCACGCCAGGCTGGTCCTAGGTAAGAGATGGCGTCCTACACCTAGAACCACCCAGTGAGCTTTGGGGTCTTGGAGAAGTTTCCAAGGCTCTCTGAGTCTGATTCTGTATCTCTGAAATAGACATCATACGTACCTTCCACGTTTGACTGAACTTGGAGCAAGATCCGTATGACCCGCAGGTTTAGGAGCTCAAGGCCCAAGCCAGACTGCGGCAATCCACTTCCTAGTGTTAGAAATAAGGACACTAAGATGCGGCAGGTCTTCAGGTCACACAACAAGCGGGCAGCACCCTGAGACTCAGTTTCCCAACTTAGGTTGACTGGCTTAGCACAACACGCTACTGGTCTGTTTCTTCTAGTCCTTCCTGCTCCAAACGGACCAAAGTCTTAGCAGATGAACCAGGTCCCCTTTCTTGCCCACAGCACCTGCATGGTCCTGAGGATGACAAATACCATATAACTAGGACATCAATTTGAATTATATAACTCATACATGAGTATATGTAAACATTTAAGATGTAGCCGGGAGCAGTGGTGCACCCCTGTAATCCCAGCGGCTCGGGAGGAGGAGGCAGGAGGATAGCAAGTTGGAGACCAGAGGCAGTCTGTGTAATTTAGCAAGATACTACCTCAAAAAAGTAAAAAAAAAAAAAAAAAAAAAAAATGGGCTGGGGGTGCAGCTCAGTGGTATAGCACTTGCAAAGCATCCGAGTGCAAGGCCCTGGGTTCAATCCTCAGTACCGCAAAAAATAAAATAAAAAGTAACAGAATGGTGCATGCCTATAATCCCAGCATTGGGGAGGCTGAGACAGGAAAATCTATGAGTTAGAGGACAGCCTGGTCAACATAGTGAGTTCCAGGCCAGCCTAGGCTACACAGTGAGTCTCTGTTTCAAAATCCATAAATAAATAAATAAATAAATAAATAAATAAATGTATGTAACCGACCCATTTGTTCCCTCTTCCTATTCTAATTCCTTCTCCCTCTCCCAAAACATAGCCACTAGTATGTTTAATTGCAAGTTCCCTATCTTTTATGATACATTTATATATGCATAAAACATATTTATATATACATGCACAAAAAAGTTATGTGTGTTTTACAAAAACTATATTGTATATGTTAATCAGCATTTTTTTCATCCAACAGTATATCCTTGAAAATCTTTCTAAATTACTACAAATGGAACAAGTTCATCAAAAAACAAAATAAAACAAAACAAAAAAACCCAAACTACTGCATAGTAATTTCAGGCCTGCAGCCATACCACCCTGATGTCCCATCTTGTTAGATCTTAGAAGCTAATCAGGGTTGGGCCTGGTTAGTCCTTGGATGGGAGACCACCTGGGAACACCAGATGCTGTTGTTGTTGTTGTTGTTAGGTGCCATCAAGTCGTGTCTGACTCATAGCGACTCTCATAGGGTTTTCAATGGCAGATTGTTTCGGGATTGCCTTGGGAGTGGGTTGCCATGTCCTTCTCCCATTTTTGCGGTGCTGGGAATCGAACTCGGGACCTCAGAGACTGCAGAGCGGTGCTCTACCAACTGAGCTAAATCCCAGCCCCCAGGTGCTGTAGACTTGGGAAAAGGACCCAACAGCCCACTCTCAAAATAATCAGCTGTTGAAAACCCTATGAATAGCAAAGAAGCAGTGATGATAGTGCACAGTGCATAGTGACAATGGCACAGTGTTGGGGAGTGTTTCTTCTATTGTATATAGGGTTGCTATGAGTTGGACCTGACTCCATGCCACCTAACAACAACATAGTAGTAGTTTCACAGTATAGGTCCCCTCACAGTATAGTTGCCATTGCCCTTTAGGGGACCTTAGAATTGTTTCCATTACTTTGCTAACACTTATGATGCCACAGAGAACATTCTCAGCAATGGTTCTTTTGTACCTATGAAATATAGGAGATGAAACATAGACGTGCTAGATTTTGGAGTGTGCATGTTAAACATTTTAGAATCAATCTGATAGTTTCCAAAGTGGTTGGACAATTCTCACACTCCACCATTAGTGTATGATACCAATCATTCACATTTCCACACAGTGATCATTTTTGAGTGCCTTCCAATTCCAGGTGCCAGGGATACAGTAGTGAAAAAAAGAGACAAAAATAGAATCCTTCATAGAACTAATAATTAAGATGGCTAACATATTTAACTATTGCCAGAATAATGCATAAAAGGTACATTGTTTGCCTTTTGCATTAATTCTTTTGGGCTCCTTTTGTAACAGATAAAAGCCATGTAGCTCAATACCAGAGCAAAGCAACGATGAATCTGGGGTTGCAGATTTCTCATGAAATGCATTTAACTAATGACACAAGGCATCAGCTCTTGGTGGGATGGGGCAAAATTGTGCTCAGAGGGACTTGAGAGTCAATGATACACAGTCAGATCTGAACACAACCTCTCCAATTCGTTGGCACTCCCTTCTCCAAGCATATCAAATATATGTATGTAAGATGTCAGAGGTTATTAGACTTATCAAATTCATAGCAATCTTTGGGGGATAAAAGGGATATCACAAGAAATTCTTTCATCCTGTATTTCTGAAATATGGCTTAGAATGGAGAACACATGGTACCCCTTTACTGGTAGAATATTTTTTTTAACAGGGTAGGTGCAATGACCTGCTTTCAGTTCTTTACAAATGTGTTCAACATGAAAGAGGACTGGGGATGTAGCATAAGATTTGATTTTCCAGCCTCCTTGCCCCACTGTGTTATATCCCATTTGAGCCTATGTTAAAGAGAACCATTGCTTAGAGAAGCCACTCTCATTGTTAGGGTGACACTGAAAGTATCACTTATACTGCAGGACTAGGATAAAGGGTCAAGGTCACCGAACCACTTTTAGAAATAGATTTTGGCACATTGCAATTATTGCAAAAGTTCTTCCTGGTCAGTGGCTTGAAAGGATTAGTTCAAGGATAGCATCGGTATTTGTTTTTGGTTATTGTGCTGTATGGCCTGTCCAGTGCTTAATGATGCATCTTATGTATGAAGACAGCAATCCCAAAGGAAAGCAATGCTGTCCTTGTGGATGAAGAACCAGGTTTAAGGTCATATAGCTAACAGGGCGGGCTGGGATTTAGCTCAGTTGGTAGAGCGCTGCGCTGCAGTCTCTGAGGTCCCGAGTTCAACTCCCAGCACTGCAAAAATGGGAGAAGGGCCTGGCAATCCACTCCCAAGGCAATCCCGAAATAGTCAGCCATTGAAAACCCTATGAGGGTCACTATGAGTGGGATACTGACTCGATGGCACCTAACAACAACAACAACAACAAGGTAACAGGGCAAGAAGCTGGGCCTGAGGCCCATTCTTCTGCTTCTGAGCAAAGGATGTACCTCATCTTCCCTGAGGCCAAAGGGAGCTGAGCCTGAGATGTGAATGTCTAGGACGGACCTCTTGTGTTTTCTCTCATTCTTGCAGGGCTGCAGGACAATCCCTGGGTGTGTGACTGCCGACTCTATGACCTAGTCCATCTCTTGGATGGCTGGGCCCCAAGCTTGATCTTCATTGAAGCCAGGCTGAGGTGTGCCGGCCCACGCAGCCTGGCTGGAGTGGCCTTCAACCAGCTGGAGCTGAGGAAGTGCCAGAGCCCAGAGCTCCGTCCAGGGGTGACCAGCATCATATCCCCTCTGGGCAGCACAGTATTGCTTCGTTGTGGGGCCACTGGAGTCCCTGGGCCTGAGCTGAGCTGGAGGAGAGCTAATGGGCACCCACTAAATGGCACAGGTAGGTGATCCAGAGGGACTTCTGCCCTGAACCCCCAGACTAGGGCAGGTAGTTCAGGGTCCCAAATGCAGAGTGGACAGTGTCAGAAGGAATCTGTCTGAGCCAGGCTGGCCTCCTGTCTGTCTTAATGGAGTTGGACAGGATCTACCCAAAGGCAGAGTATGGGGATAATGGATTTTATGATGATGGCTTTTGATCTATCTTATCAGGGTCCATCTTGAGAAGAATAAAAAGCTGACTTTTTGGTGGAAGGTACTCTCATAGTATATTTAATATTTATAGCAAGTTTTGCAGTTGTAAATATTACGTCAGTATAACCAGGAGTAATTAATCCGGGGGTCACCATCTGTGGAGCGCCTCATGTGGGCCTATCACAAAAGTGAATGATGCTTATTATGTCATTGAGCTTTAAAGAGCAACCTGACCATCCTCACTTTGCATATAAGTGGAAGCACTGAGAGGTAAATGCTTGGCTTACCTCACACAGCTTGTATAAGAAGGAGCTGAGATCCAAACACAGTCTAGCTGGCTCTACACTGTGTACTATTTCAGCCGGGCTGTGTGGACAAAGACAGCTCATCTCTGTCACGGTGGCAGCAGGGACCAGAGTCACAGCCATCCACGGGCAGAAAGAGGGTTGAGGAGAAATAATTTCTTAGCACCTAACCAGAAAACCTCACATCCCTCCCTCCCAGCTTCCCTCTGTGTCTCCCTCAACTAGGCTGGCAACTGTTGCTCTAGAACAATGCCATTGAACTCAATTTATAAACAAAATAGCAACAAAAACCTCCACTATGTAAAACAGGAGGCTAAAGATGCTCTGGCCTGGGAGTGAGCAGGGATGGGCGGGGCACTTCCAGCTGGGCTTTGTCTCATGTTCACCCCCTGACCTGCTGACCCCCAATGTATCTGCCTGCTGTCCCTGAGAGGTCACCTCTGCAACACCCCAGGCACCCGATGCACACTCTCTACGCACCTCAGCTTCAGAAGGCAGTTTATTCTCAGGCTCTGCCTCCGCCTGGAGCTCCATGTTGTTATTATTGTACTGTTGAGTCAGGGTCTGACTCATAGCGACCCTCATAATGTTTTCAATGGCTGATTGTTTTGGGATTGCCTTGGGAGTGGATTGCAACACTCTTCTCTCAGGAGCTCCATGGGGCTCTCAAAATTTGAGCCTGGGTAATCTTGACCTTCCTTGCTAGTCTAAGCCAAGGTTATATAGCTATGGAGGCAAGGAGTTGGGCCCTGAATCACAGTGAGCTGGGCCTTGAAGGACATGACAGTTGAATGCCTGCCAGTGTTTTGGGGGGATGACAGGAGTATTTAATATAGTATGTGCCACCCAGAGGCTGAGAACTTGGTCCTGGGAGGGTGCTGGGGCAGATGGGCTGGGTCATCCTCCCACATCTGCCTCTTTCTCCCCTAGTGCACCAGGAAGTCTCCAGCGATGGCTCGAGCTGGACTCTGCTGGACCTGCCAGAAGTGTCTCATCTGGACTCTGGGGACTACATTTGTCAGGCTAAGAACTTCCTGGGAGCCACAGAAACTCTGATCTCCCTGATCGTCACTGAGCCCCAGATTCCCACAGAACACAGTGGGGTCCCAGGGGCCCTATGGGCAAGGATGGGTGAGGGGGTGGAAGCTGTTGCTTACAACAACAAGCTGGTGGCCAGGCATGTCCCCCATATTCCTGAGCCTGCAGTCCTGGCCACTGGGCCCTCTGTGCCCAGCATGAAGGGGGAGGTGGCCCTGCAGCACTTGCAGATAGAGGCCCCTAGACAGCTCTCTGATGGGCAAGCAGAACCGCTGGAGGCCCAGTTAGTGCGGTCTCTCAAGGTGGTGGGGGACACTTACCACAGTGTGACCTTGATGTGGAAGACCCCCCCGGCTGGAAACACAACTGCCTTCAGTGTCCTGTACGGGGTCTTTGGGCAGCGTGACATGCGCCGGATGACAGTGCTGCCTGGGAAGATGCGCGTCACCATTGAAGGGCTGGAGCCCAAGACCAAGTACGTGGCGTGTGTGTGCGCACGGGGCCTGATGCCGCGGAAGGAGCAGTGCGTGATCTTCTCCACTGATGAGGTGGTGGACGCCGAGGGCACCCAGCGGCTCATCAACATGGTGGTGATCAGCGTGGCTGCCATCATCGCGCTGCCGCCCACGCTACTTGTCTGCTGCGGGGCTCTGCGCAGGCGCTGCCACAAGTGCCGCACCGGAGGCTCAGGCGAGGCCGCGGGCACCTATGTCAACTTGGAGAGGCTGAGGCACAGTGAGGACGGCTCGGAGGAGCTGTCCCGAAACAGCCTCAGCGAGGCCGACAGGCTTCTGTCCGCCCGCTCCAGCCTGGACTCTCAGGTGTTGGGGGTTAGGAGTGGCAGACGCCTCAATGAGTACTTCTGCTGAGCCTGAGTCCCCGCACACGCTGGCCAGCACGGTCTTCAGCCTCACACACCCTGACGCCTGATGTGTGCGCAGCCACTCTTACCACTCCTACACTTACATCAGCAATGGCTAACGCTCATTCAGTGCTGTCTGCCAGGAAGTGTCCTAAGCGCTTTAAGTTCATCAACTCACTTAACTCTTTTAACAACCATTGGTAACAGGCTCTGCTCTTCTTTTCATTTTCTTGGAGAAGAAAGAGGAGATTGCCTGTATCCATCAGTTTCTACTGTGTAACAAATAAAAGCAAAGCTCAGAGATACACAGCAACATATACTTATTTTCAAACTCATGGGTCTGTAGGTTGATTGGGGTGGCTTTGCTCTGTGTGGCCTGTTTGGGGCTTGGGCTTGAGAGTGACAGTGGCTACCTGGGGCAGGGCTTCTCTCATGTGAGGTCAGATAATATCAGAAGAGTGAGCAAAACCAGCAATGCCTTTTATATTGTTATCTCAGAATTGGCACACTGCCACGTTTGCCCTATTTCTATCTGCCAAAGCAAATTGCAGGGCCAAACCCAACTTTAACAGGACAAGTAAGGACACTTCTCCCATGAAGGTGATAGGGCAGGAAATATTTGCTGAACACTGATCTAATTTACTACATTGTCCATGATTATACAGTCAAGCACAGGAAGCTCTGGAATTTGGACCAGGCTGTTGGACTCCAATGGCAATAGTCCTTGCTACCCTGTTCTACTCATTGTTTACATTTATGCCAACTCATAGACACACATACACTTTTTATGTATACTAATCATGTTTGTAAATGCACACATGTGCACACACACACACACACACACACACACACACACACACACACAACTCATCCACACTGTGCCCTCACTGAATTCTAACACTTATTCTCTGGGTAGTATTCTGCCTAGAGATAATTATTTGATTTTCAATAAATTCTAGAGATTAAGATAATACCCCAGAGACAACTATCATTTGCTCTCACCATCCTAAGCTGGTAAGACCTTGTAGCACAGAGGGCAGTCACACCCGATGTTCCCTGGCACCCAGCTCACTTCGGCCATCAAACAGCAGGCTGGAGCTTCCCAGGGTTTCTGAGAGTGTCTCAGAACCTTCGTGGCCACTCAGCAGGCCACTTCAGGGGAAGTTCTTGCTCAGTTTTGCCTAAAGCTGGGAAACCACTGAGATGTGTTTGTGCCCAAGAAACAATGAATGTTTCTACTGAAGTAAAGGCTCGATTTGTTCCTTGTCCACAGAGCTGAGCTCTGGTGAGGGTCACATCCAAAGTGCCTGGTGTCAAGTCTTTTGGGTAACAACTGAGGACATTTGGGGGCAGCAGGTGATCCAAGGAAATTATTTTGCTCATAACATGCAAAGGACTGCATGTCATGTGAACATTTACTGAAGTCCCCTAGCATTCACAAAAGACCTCACAAAATATTTCCCCAGATTTTCTTATGTTTGATGCTCATGACAACCTGCTATGGATTTTATTTTATGCATGTCAATATTGAAAAACAAAGAGTTGAAAGATTTATACAGGAATGTTATGAATTCTCTTTTGGAATCCAAGAGTTTGCCAACCTTCTGGCTAGGTTGAGAGTATTTGCTCAATATTGATCTCTCAGTGTGGTCCACAGTATGTTGAAACTATGAAAAATGGATTTTTTGGAGTCACTCGAAACTTGGGCTTAGAACCATGAAAACACCTGTGTTCATAATCATGGAAATTCCATACCTTGATATTTCTCTGCCATTCCTGGGAGGTTGCATTTGGTTATAACTTGTGGGCCATAGCCATTGGTAAGAGAAGCTATTTGGTTGGAAAATGACAACAACACTATCTTTGTCATGCATCAGCAAAATTTTTCTGTAAACAAAATCATTTAATAAATATTATAGACTCTGGCTCTGTCACTGCTCCTAAACTCTGCTGATAGGGTGCAAAAGCGGCCATAAATAATATGTGAATTAATGGACACGACTATATTCCAATAAAATGTTACAAAATCAGGTGACAGGCTGGATTTGGCCCCAGGACTTAGTTTTCTGACTCCTTATCTAGATTTTTGTAGGTATTTCTGCTGTGTCTTTGGAGATTCAAGACTTGTTTCTGATTGTTTGATTTAGGAAAGGGACAGATACCCCAAATTAGAACAGACATAAGTGTAACAGATGAAAACAGCCACAGTTGAAATGATCAAGATGTTGTCTGTAAAAGATTGAGTCAATTAAGATTGAACAATTATTAGCCCAAAGACAACTAACATAAATTGAACTTTATTTGAAGAAAATCCAGGAACTTGAAAGCAAGAATTTGTCAGTATATCCAGAAATGACTGAGAGAGAAAGACAAAGGCAAGAATGGAGATCCAGACTTTCCAGTGATTCATTAGGACTTACCTTCATCTGGATGGTCATGTTCCCTAAGATGGTCAGCCTTCTATGCCCATCTGCCAACTTTCCTTTATGTATTTTCTCTTCTCTGGTTTGCTCTTCTAGGGAAGAATCATTCTGGATTGTGCTCATGAGTATCTAAGTCACTCAAAAACAACACAGAACATAAATGCCCATGGTAAAAAAATAAGTTGTATTTGGTATATATATATATATATATATATATATATATATATATATATATTTATATATATACATGGTTAGGATGAGTCAGTCACTGAAAATTAAATAACTTGAGTGTCCTGGAAAAAGAACTTCTGGTCTTGTGCTGAAGACCAGCCACAACTTGGTCTGTGATGATGCCACAGTGTGCTGCCCTCGGAAACCTAGCTTGAAGGTTGCTTGGAATCATGACATTTCCATCATGTCTTTTTCTGACTGCAGCATGGTTACCTTCTTCCTGACCAAGCAGAAGGTATATTCTAGTTCAGTTATTTTTAGTTGCTTGTCTAAGCTGCAGGGGTCAAAAATCAAATAACAGAAATTGTATTCTGGAAAGTGGATGTGAGCTATTAAACGAGGCTGTCAGTCCAGGGACTCAGTGAGCAGTTTGTTCAGAGGACCAGAGCTGAAAATTTTGGTTTTAAGTATCATGTAATCTGGTAAAGACAAACATCAATTTACAAGCACTTGAGCACATTTTATTTAGTTATAAGAACATTGTAGGTAAAATAGGTTAGGTTTAAGCTATGAGAACAATTCCCAAATTTTAGTGGCATAACACAGAACAACTTATTCTTGCTCTTATGGAGTGTGTTTGAGGTGAGTGGGAAATATGGATGAAGGGAGGGCTCTGCTTCACTTATTCACTCAAGGACACAGGATGATGGAGGCTCTGCCATCTGGAGTACCAGTGGTTGCCCCAAAAAGGAAAAAGAGAAACCGGAGAAACACATGAGGAGTTTTCAAACATCATTTCCTCTAACATTTCATTAGCCAGAACATGAGTCACATGGCCTGTGTATTTCAAGAGGGTCTGGAAATGTGGTCTTCTGTGTGTCTACCACAGGTACACTACAGAACATGTGTGGCCAAGGAACCATCTCAGATGTAGTTGGCCACAGATGGACAAGGTAGGAAAGAGCTCTAGCTTGAGCTAATGGGAGGACACTGCGTCTGTTCCCTGATAAATTGCTCAGTTATGTATTTGGACAATCTGAAATTTTGCTAATATTGGGGATTGAATGGCATCTTCCAATTGAACAGATAAGATGTTCTCTTATTAAAAGTCTGTTGAGACAAGCCAGAGAGCTACATCTCAGCAGCCATATATATTTATTTCATTAGCACAGAGTAATTCTTTCCTTATGACTCTGTCTCTTCCAAGAACTCTAAGAGCCAAATTTCTAAAAGCATAGTACAGGAGGGGAGATGGGCTTGAAATATTCTCAGACTCCCTCCTCTTCGCTGTCAGGTCTCTTGAGTTGAGGGACTACACTTATCCACAAGTTATTTTACCTAAATGACATGACCTTGTTCTTGTAAATGACATGACATAGCTAGCTTTACTTGTATTAGTCCCCTGCCTTGACTCCCAGCATAGCTACTCTCTCTGCCCCTATGCCAGACAAGAGCGCCAGAGGGAAAAGGGTGTCAGGGGATGAGAAGGGGCAGAGGAGAAGTGGACTGGGTGTTTCCCGACATGGCGTGCCAGTGGATGCTCTTCAGAAGCTCTCGGCCAACTTCTGGGAAGGTGGGCTGACCTGGGTTTATGTGAAAAGGTTAGCATGGAATGGACAGAGAAGAAATTGTACAGAAGGAAGAAGATCCTCTGGACTTTTATAGTTGAAGTGAGAGGAGAGAAAGGAATTCACTAATGGTTTTGGATATCCATGAATTGAATTGTGTATTCCCATGAAGCAAGCCTGATGAAGTCTCCAGAAACCTGGCAGAGGCCTCTGGAATGAGAATTTCTCATCAGTGTTGTCCCCATCTGTCCCCATGGCCAGGCTCTGTTGCCCTCACCATCCTGTCACTGGATCGGGGCTGCCTTGGGAAAGGCAGGGCATTGTGCAAGCACTCCTTGGAGCTAAGCATCAAACCCCATCTCTTTACACATCACTCATACCATCAGGTGAAAAAAGGCCCTAAAATGACAGTATAAAATTCCATGATATGAGTTGTATTATAGGGTTACTGAAGACCCCAAAACACAAAACTTTATTATTGAAGATATTTGTTTTTAATGTTTATTCTGTTAATTATGCTAATTACGTAAATCAGGTATCAATTTTGACCCCACATTTCAACTTTTGGGGTCTATTTTGACCCCATGATAGCAGTAAAATGTTAAAGGGTAATCAAGGCAGGACATCTTCACAACTACCACAAATTTTGCACCCATACACTCCTTGTTTTGGATTTTTATCTTGAGAGTAACTGTAGAGAGGTATCCAGATGCAGAGTCAAACTGCCTGGAAACTCCAGCAAATATATCTGGCATAAGTGGGAAGCCTGGAGTGTAATCAGCTTAGTTGGTGACCCATTTCCTCCTCACTGGCTAGCTACTAAGCGGATTTTTTCACTGAGGCCTTTTGTAGGGTATAATATATAGCATGAGACTTATGGAGATTTCAGTGTTCATCTAGAAGTGCCCCAATTAATAGTAAAGTTGATATTTGTGCTCTTTGAGAATATCTTGCTATTGAAGATGAATTATTGGACGCCTATTACATGCTAGACTCTATACATCTGGTCAGCTTGTCATGCTGTGGGGCTTACATGTTGCTGTGAGGCTGAAAGCTATGCCACCAATATTTCAGATACCAGAAGAGCAACCCATGGTGGACAGGTTTCAGTTGAACTTCCAGACTAAGGCAGTCTAGGGAGAAGGACCCAGTAACCCACTTCCAAAACAATTAGCCATTGAAAATTCTATGATCAGCAGAGAAACACTGTTAAATATGGTGCCAGAAAATGAGCCCCCAAGTCTGGAAAGCATTCAAGAAATGAATGGGGGAAGAGTTGGTTTCTTAAAGTAGTTGTTGTTAGGTGCTGTCGAGTTGGTGCCTGAATCATAGCAAGCCTACGTACAACAGGTGAAACACTGTTGTCAGTGCTTCTCTGCTATTCATAGGGTTTTCAGTGGTGGACTGACTTTTGGGAGTGGGTTGCTGGGTCCTTCTCCTAAGCCTGCAGCACCCGGTATTCCCAGGTGATCTCCCATCCCAACCAGGCCTGATCCTGTTTAGCTTCCAAGATCTGACAGAATTGGATGCCACAGTGCTATGGCTGTAGGCTCCTCAAAGTAGAGCTGACCTTAATGATGGGAATGGATCGAAGCCCCTGGGACCTCCTTTTGCTGATGTGGCACAACTCAAAATGAGAAGAAGCATAGTAATGCAACAATGGGCTCAAACATGAAAAGATCGTGTGCATGACATAGTGTTGGTTAGTATTTTCTTCTGTTGTATTTAGGGTTGCTATGAGTCTGATGTGACTGGGCAGCACCTAACAACAAAACACTGTTTGCTAGATGCTTTATTTTAAACAATCTTAAAATTTCTTAGAAACACTATGAAATATTTATTAATATTTTCACCATATAGAGGAGAAACCAAGGCTCATGAAGGTTAAATGATATTCAAAAAACCTCAAGACTTAGAAGAATATACAAGAGAGAATTATGCATGGGGCAAAGTCGATAACAGTTTTGCTCGCCACTCTATTCCTTCCACCTACCAAATGTGTGGCTTAGTGCAGATGACCAATAAATATTTATTGAATGAATGTATAGTGGCAGAGCAATATTATGTCACACATATCATTGAAAACTGTAAGTTTTTCAATTTTATGATGTGAAATACATGGTATTTAAGAAAAGTTCAGGAAAAGATCTACCACTGAGCTACCTCCTCAGCCCCCAAATCTTTGTTGTTGCTGTTGTTTTTGTTTTGATCAGAAAATACTATCTCATGTTTGAAACTGCACCAAGATGCTCCTTTGCTTTTGGTCGTCCAAGCTGCAGATGCAGCTGTCTTATGAAGTGGAAGCTTGACTAACTACACCATCCACAGTATTGAGGAGAGAACAAGTGATATGGAATGAATGATTCACAGAATTACTTCATTGCTCATCATCTGCTTTCACTTTAAGAACATGGTTGGTAATCCTCGGTTTCAGGATCAATTGTGACTTATGAAGTCTTACATGGATTCTGGCCAAATCTAATGGACTATGATACCCAGAATAGCATTACATGCTTATTTCTCATGCATCTTTATAAGAGGCTGAGGGAAAGTAGATCCCAGGATGTAATTGGATATCTAATTAGAGTTTGCTTTCCATACTCAGGAACCATAAAAAAGTGAATTTTAGGGTTTTAGTTAAGAGACATAGCTTCCTCTGCATAGTTTCTGCCTAAGCCTGTGATCTGGGCTGTAACAGACCTCAGAGTACCCAGAGGCTTTGCCACTGTTGTGCTGACCTACATCACCATGGATTACCACTAATAGGATTTGCCACTCAGAAGCTGGGACTATAGTTAGTCTAAACACACAAGATAGTTTCTCATAGAGAAAAATGGCTTTAGTATTTTACTGTTTCATGCTGGTTCTGGTCTTTTTGGATATACATACAGCTCAGCCTTTCTGTCTGCCAGGATGTACCTGCTCAGAGGAGAGTTTTGGCAGGTGTGCTGTGCTGGCAGGATGTCAGAGAGTTATAGGGTTTGGGCTTTCTTTAGAGATGATGGAGAGTGGATGCAGGCCTAAAATTGGGAGGAAGTCAACTAAATCTCTATAAGACTCATTTTAATTGGTACCAGATTCTAGCAGAGTAAGCATTTTAACCAAAATAGGTCTCTTTTATTTCAAGCAAATAATATTTTTTTGTCTAATTTACATGTCTAATGCCTGGATCCACCTGATGCCCCTCCCTGTCCCCTGACACTCATCTTATAGCTTTTCTGGTTTCTTGTACAGGTCTCTGCAGTGCATGTCTATCTCTTTGGGAAAATTTCCATGGAATCTTTCAGAAGAGCTCAAGCAAGTGAGAATTGAAAACTCACCCTTATTTGAGCTTCCTCGAGGGTTTTTCATCAACATGAGCACCTTGGAATACCTTTGGCTCAACTTTAACAACATTACTGTGATACATCTAGGAGCTCTGGAGCACCTGCCAGGGCTGAGAGAGCTGAGACTAGAGGGGAACAAACTCCATTCAGTACCATGGACAGTGTTCCGCAGCACCCCGCTCCTGAGGGTCTTGGATCTCAAACACAACAGGATTGATGCACTACCTGAGCTGGCTCTTCAGTTCCTGGCCAACCTGACCTACCTTGACCTATCCTCCAATAGGCTTACAATTGTATCCAAGAGTGTCTTCTTGAACTGGCCGGCCTACCAGAAACGCCAGCAGTCTGGCTGTGGGGCTGAGATTCTCTCCAGCATGGTACTGGCACTGCATAGCAACCCCTGGGTATGTGACTGTCGTCTAAGGGGATTTGTCCAGTTTGTCAAGACCATTAGCCTCCCAATCATTCTGACGAATTCCTACCTGATATGCCAGGGCCCTCGCTCCAGGGAAAGGCAGTTTTTTCATGAGACTGAGCTCAGTGTTTGCATGAAGCCACAGGTCTCAACCCCCAGGGCCAATGTCACTATCCAGGTAGGACAGAATGTGACCCTGCGATGCTTATCACAGGCCAACCCATTACCAGCCATTGAATGGATATATCCCCTGAGCATATGGAGAGAATTTGATGGTAAGCCACATGTACCCTTTCAGTATATCTGGGGGGATTGCAGAGGTCTGCAGCAACTCTGTCTCACAATGAGGTTCTAAATGTGTCTATCTTGAAGGATGGGTGCAGGTAAGACTGGGACAGGCCTGAAATAACTCTCCAGAACAGAAAAGATTCCAAGGTAGCGTTCCAGTATCAGCACTGTTTTAGATGGTTGCATCTCTAGGACACACATACATACGTAAATACATATATTGGAGCTGATTTGACATATTGTAGAAATGTTATAGAATTGTATATGAATAAGTATATTCTTTAGTAGCTTTCTAGATGAAAAATACTGCACTATAAATTAGAATATTGGAATTTCCAAGTAGGACTGATTCTAGTGAGTACCTATTATTTATCTTTTAAACTTGCCTGAGCAAAATCACTTAGATGCTTGCTTGAAATAAGATTTCCAGGCCTCTGTCCTGGAGATTTGAATTCAAGGAGTTCAGGGCTGAGGATATATATTTTAACCAGTGTCCTTACCCCTTAACTCCTCTGACCTAATCTAATCTTACTATCAGATAAGGCTGGGAAATCAAATATATTGACTGAAGTTTTACTTCTTACTACTGTGTTGATGAGATCTAGTTAGCATGAAATTATAATATGAGGGACAAGGGAGATGAAATGACTTCTGCGGTCTCCAGAAGTGTGATTCAAACCTGCCTGTTTTTTTCTGGAGCTCTGTGTTCTGGATTTTTATCTCAGCTGGAATCACCTGTAAAGCTGGTTATTTTACAAAGCAAGAAATGGTCTCTGCTGGAGTATAGTGAAGCTGGAAGGACATCTGTAGATTCCTGAATATTCATCTATCTAGAAAACAACTTGAAATATCAGAGTAAAATTTGGGAGATGCAGCAAGTCACCACACATGGTGATAAACCTACATGTGATTAAAAATATACAGTTAGATGAATTTTCCACTTTTTCTCATAATTTTGATCATAGTTTGTTGGCTGGAAGTTAAATGTTAAAGGAAAAGAAATACAAGATTTATCATGTAGTCTCTTTGAAAACCAGGACACACATCCAGAGAGCATTTTCTTTTGTGTGTGTGTGATGCTCTATAATCACTTTTGGCATTGTGTTGTATCTGTTTTTTGTTTGTTTGTTTGTTTGCTTATTGGTGCCGTCCAATCAGATCTGACTCATAGCGACTCTGTACAACAGAACAAAACACTATCCAACACTGTGCCATGTGTGATCTTTTTCCCCTCCTTTATTGGTAAGTGTTGGTAGGGTATAGAGTAATACAGCATTTGCTTTTTCCATTATGCAACTATTATATCACTTTTGGTTGCATTTTTATCAGTTTACCAAGTTTATGGAAACTTTTGACTAATATGTGGTAAAACCCATAGGTATATTTGGGTTTTTCCTATATACTCATGAAGTTGCATCATTTGCATTCAGATTATCATCTCCCCCTTTATCTCTCTACATTGTTTCTCTTCCCCATTCCACCTTCTGCAACCTTCACTTCCCTTTGCTAGTTCCCTCCCTCCTTCTTTCCACATGATCTTTTTACGTTTGAGTCCATTGTTGCAGCCACTTTTTCTTCTCATTTTTGGTCATGCCACATCAACAAAAAGAGGTCCCAGGGGCTTCAACCCATTCCCATCATTAAGGTCAACTCTTATTTTGAGGAGCCAGCTCTTGCCTAGTCATTTCTTGAATGCCTTCCAGGATGGGAGGCTCATTTTATAGCACTATATTTGACAGTGCTTCTCTGCTATTCATACAATTTTCAATGGCGAATTATTTCAGGAGTGGGATGCTGGGTCCTTCTCCCTAGTCTGTCTTAGTCTGGAAGTTCAGCTGAAACCTGACCACCATGGCTTGCTCTGCTTGGATCTGAAATACTGATGGCATAGTTTTCATCATTACAGCAATATGCAAGCCCCCACAGCATGACAAACTGACAGACACATGGGGGTGTTATATCTAGTCTCTCAGAAGTAATAATAGCTAAGACTTACTGACACTTGAAATTAAACTTATATAGTGAAGATATTAACATCCTATTTCACTGACAAGGAACTTGAAGGCAAAAGAGTTTAAGCACTTTGCCCAGGACCATGTATTCAGTAAGGGATAGGAACCCAGCATTTGGCTTCAGGCTCTGAGGCACGGCATACTGAGGAGGTAATAAGGTATTTCTTGGAGCTCATTATATTATCACTCAGTCACATAGTTTTGATAAGGCTCTTGAAAGCCATGGTGTTAGGCTCAGCAAGGTCAGTGTGATTGATAGAAGCAGCTACTGTTGAAAGAATGTGGTCTTTGTAGATAGCGAAGCAGGTTCCAAATCAATTGCTGCTTTTAAAAAACTCTCACTGGGGTAAGTTGATGGAATGCTCCAGTTTACAACATCTTAGGTAAAAATTACATGTTTACCTTACAGATTTTCTGGGAAGAGAACATCTGGGATCATATATATAGTTACCATCAGCTTTTAACAAACAAACAAACAAATAAACAAACAAGCAAATAAAAACAACTAGCATTGTTAGAACTTTCCAGCTGCCTATCAGGTTAATGCCCAGCTGCTTTCTCTTCTCTCCACCCAGTGTTGACCTCTTCTACTGCAGAGGATGTGGTTCTGTCAGAGCTGGTCATCCTCACTGCCCACCTGGTAGACAGTGGTAATTACACCTGTGTGGCCTCCAACACCATTGGCAGGAGCACCATTGTCATCTCCCTCTTCGTCCAGCCTGCTCAGGCCCCGCCTGCACCCCATCCTCTTTCCAATGCCTATGTTGACCTCCGAGTGGTCAAGCAGACAGTGCATGGGATCTGGCTGGAGTGGCTTGCAGTGGCCACCCCCACTGAGGAGCAGTGGTTCACGCTCTACATCGCCTCCGATGAAGCTCTCAGGAAGGAGGTGGTCCACATAGGCCCAGGAGTCAATACATATGCCATAGATGACCTCCTCCCTAGCACAAAATATGAGGCATGCCTCAGCCTGGGGAGCCAGCCCCCACACCAGGGCCAGTGTGTGGTCTTTGTGACGGGCAGAGATGGCGGAGGCCTCGAGGGTCGAGAGCGCATCCTGCATGTTACTGTGGTCCTGTGCGCTGTGCTCCTGGCAGTGCCTGTGGGTGTTTATGTCTGGGCGACCCAGGGCCTCTGCAGTTGCCAAGAGTGGGGCCTCCGCTGCTGTCCTCAGCACAGGAAAACCCCTAGATGCCCCCGTGCGATCCTGCAAGACAAGCATGGCTCCTTCAGAGATCTCCCAGCTGTCTATGAGGATGGCGAGGGGCACAGAGTCATGGAGGGGGATGAGGAGAAAGAAGATCATGATAGCAGCTGATAACCCAGGCCACAGGGTGGAAAAGGTATGAACCTCCACCCCTGAAACCAGTCCTCCATGGATCGTCAACTTGGCTCCATCCATATAGTCAATGAGTATTTGTTAAGTACCCACTGTTTTCCAGGCATGGAACTTGACAGAGAGGATTCAACAATGAAAAAGGAGACATAGTTCTTATCTTCACAAAGCTAAGGCCAATGGAACTCTGACTGTCAAATCGATCATTTTATTATATTCAGTTAATAAATGTATATAATAAATGTGTATTAATGAATTAGTAAATGAAACTCTTTTCATACACGTAGCCCTATAACAGTTACAAGTTTACATGTAATTTTTATATAGAATATGTTATATAAATTATTATATAAAGGAAAATAGAATGCTTCTTTTTATAGGTGAATAAACTTAAGCTCAGGAAGTTTGGTAATTTGCCCAACATCACCCATTTGGCAAGTGTCAGGGCACCACTCAAAAAAGACTGATTCTTTTGTTTTCTCACATAGGGGAATAGATTGACCTTTTTTTTTTACAGCCACTGTGCTCATCCAGTATCAGGATTTGTTGATAATCAATGTTGTTGAAATAAAATTTTAGTGCTTATAATCCCAGCACTCAGGAGGCTGAGGTGGGAGGATTGCAAGTTCAAGGCCAGCCTGGACTACATAATAAACAAGCCCCTGGCTCAAAAAACCAAACAAATAAAATGACAATAACAAAAAATAAAATAAAAACTTAAAAATTGAAGTCAGCACTCATATAGAAATCAATTTTCCCTTGTTTCCTGAGGTTCTTATTTATTTTCTTCTGGGCATTTGAAGAAAAAAATTCTTTTCAATGGAAATTTCCAAAAGTAGGGAGAATTACATTCCTCCCTTTCTGTCAGTTTTAACATTTTCTCATCTTGAACTCAAACTTTCTTTTTTGTATTTTAAAGCAAATACAAATATTTCCACTAGTTTACCTGTAAATATTTTAGTGTGATCTCTGATAGATGCAATTAAAAAAATATATTTATAACCACAAGATTATCATCAGTCCTAAGAATGTATATTTTAAAATTACATGTATGTACATTTAGATGTGTACATGTGTACAACATATGCACATATATGTAATAGAGGGAGAAATTGTTTATGAGAAATTTCCTATGTAAATTTTTGAAGGCGAATGGTTGGAGTGAGACAGGACATTGTACTGGTATTGGTTTCTGCACGCTTCCTTCCATAGGAGTAAGGGAAGTTGGTCTACAGGTCACAGAGGATGCAGGCACCACAAAGTAGCCTAGTGCTACCATGAAAGTGGAAGTGGATGTTCTGACCTTCGCCCAGCAACGGGAGCTTGGTGTTGGGCATGGACAGAGGGGTTAGAAGTAGGGAAGAGGCCATGGGAGAGGAGGGAGGCTAGCAGAGAGAGTCAGAAGCATGTTGGTGAGCAGAGCTAAGAGAAACTACTCCTGTGAACATAAAAGTTTAGGGAGGAGAGAGGATTTCTGGGAATCTGATACATTCTAAGACTCTTGGTCTTGCCCTTGAAAAATTGTAACAATTCACATTGCAGAAGGTCCTGGACTTAAAATGGTAGTACTTAACAATGTTCCCACTTTATGATGCTGCAAAAGTGATACATATTTAGTAGAAGCTGAACTTTGAATTTTGAATATTGATCTTTTCCTGGCTAGTAATATGCATTATGCTCCTCTTTTGAGATCCTGGGCAGTGGCAGTAAGCCAAACCTTCCAGCCAAGCTTGTGATCACGAGGGGAAACAGCTGGGACTCTGCACTGTACTGTATTGCTAAGCTGGGATGCTTGGCAAGTTAGATGTATTAAATGCAGCTTTGACTTACAATATTTTTGGTGGTTGATGGGGTTTATTGGGGACATAAACCCACTGGAAGTTAAGGAGCACCTGCATTTGCAATGTCATGATATCTGTGCTAATTGCCTTCACATCTTCTATTTAATTCATGTTTAAAGGATACTATCTCTTTACATCCAGTTGTCATGCTCGTGGGACATGCCATGCTCTTATCTATTTAGAACTTAGACCATGTAATTTTTAAGCAAGACTATTTGCTTTTAGAATGAAGCCATCTTTAGTCCCAGGCCTCTGTTGCCAGCAACTTGAGGGGAGAATTTTGTTCTTTTTCTTTCTTCAGTCTTGTTAGAGCCTGTATTCCTAACACCTAGGAGATGGTCCAGCACAGAAGACAAATTCAGAGCATGTGTCAGCACAGTAATGATTGAGCAAATTTTTGAATAATAACAAGTGACTGGACCTCATTCAGCCAAAGAGGTGCATTTGCATGTTTTCATAATGGCACACAGGTATCCCTAGCTCAGCCCATCACTACTATATTTCATTAAAATATGGTAGCTACAGGCATGGCCCCATCATTCTGGAAACTAGACCCTTCAGAATAACTTGTTTTAGTTATTTCTGGGTCTCCTAAGGGGGCTTTCATGGGTTCATATGCCAGTCTTTCTGCCTTGATCTTCATGCAGCGTCTTCTCTTTATCCTTCTCCATCCTTCCATAGCCAGGACACTTGAAAACCATCACAGAAGCGTCACTGCCTGACAACAGGTGCCAACACCCATGACAGGCACCCTGGCCTTGGTTTCTTTTCAAGCTTCCAGTGGGCCAGGTGTGGTGTCATGCACCTGTAGTCCCAGCTACTTGGGAGGCAGGAGCAGGAGGATCACTTGAGCCCATGAGCTCAAGATCAAGCATAGCAGGACCTCATCTTGACTACAACAAGAACAAAATCAACAATAACAACAACACATCTACTGCTCAAAGAGACAGAATCCCTAAAGGTCTTAGAGAAGCAGTAGAGTTGGCTCTTCCTCAGCTCTGACCACATTTTTCCAGCTGAGCTCTGAGGAAGCGCTGTTTCAGGACAGAGTCCCACAGATTCTTTTACGGACATCTCATCAGTCTCTTGCACCTTTAGAGTGGAGATGTCCAAACCCAGGCTGCTATATGCACAGGTCACAGATGCTGTGGTGTCTGCCTGCCATCCTCCACTTTCTGCCATTTCCTCTCCTCCCTTCTCTGTGTACAAAGGAAAGACTCCTGTAGCCACCAGTGGGTAGAAACATCTCAAGGTGAGGCTGCATGGAAAGGGTCCCCTCTTCCAGGTTAGGTTTGTGGGCCACAGTCAGCCATCCTCAAACACTGTCTTGTACAACTCAGAATAGCACTTGCCTTCTGAGCTCCTATCAGTAGCTACAAAGCCAGTGCTAGGTGTTTTGCATATATTAGCTCTGGTCACCTTATGGCAATAAGGCTTTGCACACTGCACTGCTGAGGAAAGTGAGGTCCAGAGAGCTTTGGTCTTTTGTCCAAAATCACACATGTGGCAAAACTTGAATTCAAAGCTATGACTGTTGAGCTAAAAGTGCTTTATTTCATTTGATTAGAAAGTCTGAGCTCAGCCACAGGGAAGGAAAAATGACTGTAGCTCTGAGTCACACCTGTTGATTGTCCATAGGGCTAATGCTCCACTCTCAGGGGTCAGGAAGAGGAAGCCCTACCCAGCTGCTGTTCCTGCCTCTCAGATCTTTACCTGGAGGCCTAACATCATGACAACTTGTAGGCTGGGCCTGTCCTGGTATGACCGAGCAAGTGGCCCCTCTCTCTGCCATTCTGTAATGCGGTGGCCCCACCCCACGGCAGGGTCTCCTCCAGTACTGACCAAATTTGCTGGCCCCTTCAGTTTGGCTGTAACTTTATCCCCTTTCCCACTGTGGCTTGTGCTGGTTACTGGGCTCTTTCCCCTTCCATGGTCAGTTTCTAGGATGGTTCCAGTTCCTAGGTTTGCCCATGAGCCTGCCCTCTCCCAGGACCCTCAGGTTGGCTTGGGCTTCTAGCCCAGGTGTCTTTATCATGCCAGAGACAAACTGCTGCCCCAACTCTCATACCCTCTCCAGGTCTCCCAACCCCTGCCCCTGCTGGGATGCAGTGGGGATAATTAGTTCTAGCTCTAGACCCCCTTCCTCCCTAATAAGCCCTTTCTGGGCTTGTCTTGCTTGGGGAAAAAAAGCCCAATTCAAGCCCAGGATGGGCCAAAGTCAGGTAGACAAGTCTGTAAGCATGCTGCTGGTTGAGGTCCAGGCAGCCGTTTGGACAAAATGTTGCAAGCCTCCCTCAGGGTCAGATCTAGTAGTCAGGGATGCATGGACCCAACCAAAGGAGCTGAAGGAGTCAGGAAGACTGGTCTCCTCAAGGCAGTGAACACAAATGCAGGCACAGGAGGTCAGCTTGTCCTTCAGTTTATAGATTTTATTTATCATTTACAAAAGAAGTTGATGACATGCATGTTGTACAAATGCTGCATTCCCTACAGAGAGCAAACCTGCTCCAGCCCAGGCCTCTCCTGAAACATGGGCTGGAAAACACCTATCCAGTTTGGGCTCCTGGCATGCTTGAGCTCACCCCTTCATACTGTCTGGACTGGGGAGTGCAGACACCCAGCAAGGACCACACTGCACATCTTGATAACACCTCAAAACACAGAATCACACATCAAGAAAACCACGTGCGTATGTCATCTGGCCACATAAAATCACTGATATATTCCAGAGGGCTTATTGGTGAATGGAGCAAAATACAAAGAACCGTTTGACTTCTCTTTATCTGTGGGTCTGTGTCCTGATTTCCTTACAGCAGGTTCCTTAAAGCAAAACAGAACCTCTAGGAATTAATCATGGAGGTCTTGCAGGATTCCCTCCCCCCACCCGGGGTGGGAAATTGTCACACACTGACAAAGTATGTCCTGGGTAGAGGAAAAAGCCCTCAGACTAGATTCCTGCTACTAACCTGCTATGTGGCATTAGGCAAGTCATTCCTCTCTCGGGGACTCCTTTCCCTTATCTCAGCAAAAGGAGGCTTGGGCTGGATGTTGCTGCCCAGCTCTGGATCCCTCTGACAGTGGCATGGAGTGATGGGTGAACAGGAGGGAAGGCTTGTGAGCCAAGGGCAAAGCCATTGTCATGCTCTGGATGTCTGGACCAGTGGCAGGCCCAAACCCACCACAGTGCCACCTGGGGGCACACAGCCGAATAACTGTGAGGCTCTAATACTTTTCTGGAAGAAGTGGTCCCAGAGAACTGGCCAGCAGAAAAATGCTTTGTATTTGAGCCACTTTGTAGTTGGCTAAAGTGCTTAGCACCACTATTTTCTTGGGGTTTACTTTCTTCATTTTATAGCAAGGAAGAAGCTGATCAGAGATTTTAAACAACTTCCCTAATGTTCCACAACGTGAACAGAAGAGCTGGATAAAAATGGAACTCCCTCCCAGATCTCAGTCCTGATACCCATCTACCTTTCTGCACTGGTTCTTCAAGGAGACCTGGGGGCAGCTGCTCCTCTGAGAGGCCATGATGCTCTTCTGCTGGCCTGTGGGGCTCCCAGTGTGGCTTCCATTTCCGGGGCACTCCTGTCTGGAGACATCTGCCCTTACTCTTGGCAAAGCTCATCTCACACCTCCACATTTCTGGGCATAGCAGGTGCCCAGGACCTCACTGAAATGCCAAGCTCCATTACCCCACTGGTGTCAGACACAGTCCTGAGGTCCACAGGAGTTTCCAAAGTGTCTTTGCCTTTCCCTTGCCTGCATTTGTTCTCCTGTGGGTCGCCCAATTCCCTGACTTTTAGCCTTAGCTAGGGCTGAAACTCCCTTTCCTGCACCTGCTCTTAGAAGCAGGATTCAGGATCAGATTTTTGTCAACCTTGTCCTACATGGCTGGGGCCCTGCCCCTTGGCAAAAGGTGATGAATTCCCAGTAGAGTCTGAGTGACTACAAGGTCTAGGTTTGTTGAGTAGAGGACACAGGGCTGGCTCCTTGTCAGCTCCTTACCTCTGAAGAACTGAGGGGATTGTAGCTGTGACAATGCCTTGGGTAATGGGGATGGATTAGCCGACTGCTTCCCACAGCCCGAGAAATTCCTTGCTCAAGGCCCTTTCCAGAGTTCTGTACGTGGGAGTTACATCATTGTACAAAACAGAAGTGACCTTGAGGAGCAGAGTTCGAGGAGAGTGGTCAGAGCAGCAGGGTGGCCAGTGTTGGGGGGAAGGAAAAAGAGGGGGCACAGGTCACATTTTAGAATTAAGCCTTGTTGTCTGTACTCTTCTTCTCAAACTTCTGCTTGAGCTCAGAGACCAGAGTGGACTGGGTGGGGCTCCCCAAGGCCTTGGGTTTGGGTGGCTGTTGGGGCTGCTGGGGAGTGAGGGATCCAGAGACCGTAGGCACCATCCAGGGGACAGCCGTGTTGGGCACCATTCTAGTGGGTGGTGGGAGAGCCGGAGCTCGAGGCGGCAGTGAGCTTCCTGCACTTCGGTTATTGCCGTTCTCAATGGGTGGATCCTCTTTGAGCATGAACTTGGTAGCGGTCTTGGCCTTCCTGAACTTAAGCCACTCGTTGCGGACTGTGTGGGGCGCAGGGCTGGGCCGTCTTCGGAGCACACGCCTCACAGGCAGGACCTTGTTAGACTTCTTGTTGCGCCAGAAGGTGGCAGTGGAGATGAGGACAGTGATGGCCATGACAATGGCCATGATGCAGGCCAGCACACCCACAGCCTTCATGGGGTTGTCCTTGGTCTGTATGAGGAAGGTAGCCATGGAGCCTCGGGACAGCGTCTGGAAGAGAGAGCCACCCATCAATCAGCCGTTCCCTCCTTAAACTTGATAGGTTTTAAACATTCTGCTATCAGGCACCCCTTTGAGAATCAGATAACCACCACCATGGGCTTCTTTGCCTGCAGTTGTACCAATGCGGCGTCCCATTCTGTCAGATCTCGGAAGCTAAGCAGAGTCAGGCCTGGTTAGTACTTGGATGGGAGACTGCCTGGGAACACCAGGTGCTGTAGGCTTGGGAGGCAACCCACTCCAAAAAACAATCAGCCATGAAAACCCTATGAATAGCAGAGAAGCACTGACAGTAGTGTTTTGCCTGTTGTACTTAGGGGTCACTACGAGTCGGATACTGTCTCGATGGCACCTAACAACAGCAACATGCGCTTCTTTACAGAAAACAACAACAACAACAACAACAAATATATATACATATGTGTGTGTGTGTGTGTGTGTGGAGACTGGTGCAAAATCATCTTCTAGAACAATACATTCAGGCAAAACACGAGGCAAATAATCTCTTTCAGATTCAAAACTACTTTGTGGGACTCTGCCCTTAAAAGAGTGGGATATTACTTGCCTTTGATTACAGGGGAACCTGCTAATCCCAATATATCAGAAATCCCTGAGTGATGGTTTTCTGCCAGACACTGAGGTGAGAGGTACATATAATGATTTTACCTCAAATCCCCATGTGAAGGAGGCATCATCATTCCATTCAACAAAAAAGGTAACAGAGGCTTAGCAAAGCCCCAAGTCACCCCATTAATTAGTATTAAAACTAGAATTTCAACTTGATTCCCAAGTCTATCAGTTTGATGGGAGAGACAGCCCTTGATGGCAATGGTCATCTTTTGGAAGAAGCAGGATGATGGTCCTCCCTCTACCCATGTTGCCAAGTGGCCTGGGCTGGCCCTCCACCCATTTCCCCAGCCACAGCTTTGCACCCACCTCTGTGTCTGTGATGTCAATCTTGAGTAAGGCTGTGGTACTGAAGGATGGGGAGCCTCGGTCCTTGGCCTGCACCTCTAGGGACCATGTGCAGTCCCCGCAGGGGGTGATATTGTGGAGGGCATCCAGGGAGTGGATGGAGTTCTTGAGCCGGATCTCCCCGGTGTGTGTATCGATGTCAAACACGTCAGCCGGCTCTGCGTGGGTGATGGAGTAGTCCACTAGGTTGTTGGGCTCCTCCGCATCCTGGTCTGTGGCCTATACACAGGGAGGGACAGACAAAGTGGGGCTTGAAGAAAGATTACTGTGCACACCAGATCCATCACCATGCAACATGGGGCTGGCTGGGTTGATCCTACTTGGAGCGTACTGAGCTGGAAAAAGAGCATGTGCCTGATTCTAGGCCAGGATCTCTGCTAGGCCCTGTTGGTGTGCTGTGCAATTCCATTCCCAGAACAAGTCTTGTTGTTGTTGTTAGGTGCTGTTGAGTCTTGACTGACTCAGTGATTCTTATAGGGTTTTCAATAGTTGATTGTTTTGGGATTCTTTTGGGAGTGGATTGCCACATCCTTCTCTTGTTTTTTGTCGCGCACTGGATCGAACCCAGGGCCTCAGAGATAGCAGGGAGGCATTCTACTAGCTAAACTCTAGCCCAGAACAAGCCTAGAAAGTGAATATTAGTGGATCCATACTATGTGTGTAAAAATGAAAGCTTGGATGCTGAGTGACTTGCTCAAGGATGGAGGTTTAAAGGAGGGGACCTGAGATTGAAAGTCAAGTTGTGCTTGTGGGAAAAGCACCACTCTGAAGGCAGCCAGACTGGCTACGTGAATTCAGGCAAGCCAAACATTCAGCCCATCGGAGTCCCAGGTTTTTTGGTTGTAATGCTTTCTTTCTCAGACCAGTTTTCAGGGGCGGGGTGGAAATGAGGTTACATAAAGTACCGTGCAGCCCAATGCCCCTGGTTCCAACACGTTTTATTTGAAATGAAGTTCTTATGTCCCGGGGTGTCTGGCAGGAAGCAGGCTCTCAGGGAAGCTCACCTGCCTCCGAAACCCACCTCGATTTTCACTGGGGTCCCCAGCACCATTGTCTTCTCCTGGATGCTCTTTCCAAATTGAGGGTAGTGGTCGTTGACATCCAGCAGAGTGACAAACACCTCGGCCAGGCTGTACCTGCCCTCCATGTCCTCTGCCTTTACATAAAAGTTGTACCTAGCAGTGGCCTCTGCATCCAGGCTGGCCCAGGGCTGGGTGTAGATAAGCCCCGTGGATGGGTGGATCAGGAACCTGCCAGGCACAGAGAGCACAGGCACAGGTGTGAACGTGCACCCACCAGCAGACACACGTCCACACATACGTGCACACACACACCCACATGTACAGACACACGTGGATGTGATCAAAAGATACAGTGAATGTTTAAATTTTAAAAAATTATTACAGTAAAAGACATATTGCCATTAATCCCCTCAGAAGACTCCCCTGTCATTCTTGCCACTTTCAGAAGCAGTTCTAGAAGTCTTTGGTGAGTGTCTTTAATTGCATTATTGTGGCTGCCTTGATGTCCTGAATCATTTCAAAATGTTTGCCTTTCATGGTCATTTTGATTAAGAGAAGAGCTAGAAGTTGCACAGTGCCAGATCTTGTGAATGAGGTGGATGAGGACACACTATAATAATCGTATATGACTGAAATTGCCACACCAGAACAATGTGTGATACAGGGTGTTGCCATGATGGAGGATGAAACTAAAGACATCCAGGAAAAAAGACTTCCAGAACTGCTTCAGAAAGTGGCAAGAAAGGTGAAAGATATGTCTGAAACCAGGGGAAGTATTTGGAGAAGAATTAATGGCAATGTGACTTTTACTGTAATAAATTTTTCTTTTCTTTTTATACTGCTGGAGGGCTGAACCCAGGGCTTCACACATATTTGCAAGTGCTCTGTCACTGAGCTACACCCCAATCCATTTTGTAGTTTTTCTCTTGGTACAGGGTCTCACACTAAGTTACGAAGGCTGAAACTTGCAATCTTCCTGCCTCTGCCTCCTCAGTTGCTGGGATTTTATCTTTTTTTCTTTTTTGGAACAGGGTCTCACTGTGTAGACTAGGCTGGCCTAGAACTCATGATGTAGATCAGGCTGGCCTCAAAGTTGCATCGATCCTCCTGCCTCAGCTTCCTGAGTGCTGGCATTACAGATGTGCACCACCAGGTATGGCTATACCTTTGTTTTTAATGTAAATATTCACCATATTTTTGCTCACACCCCATAAATGTGTATGGATATGCCTGCAGTGACGAGCTGCCTCTGGAAAGCAGCAGCAAGGCTTCATGCATCTTCTCCAAGGTATCCCACTTGCTCCTCTCTCATCCCTCTAGTCTGCTCTGGGAGGCAGCTCCACCCACGGACTCAGCCATCTAGTTCCTTTTTTTTTTTTGAGGTACTGGAGGGTTGAGCCCAGGGCCTTGCGCTTGCATGCTTTGCAAGAACTGTACCACTGAGCTGTACCTCCAGCCCATTTTTTTACTTTTATTTTGAGACAGGGTCTCGCTAAGTTGTGCAGGCTGCTTCTGTTCTCAAACTTGCAATCCTCCTGCCTCCATCTTCCTAGTCACTGGGATAACAGGCCTGAACCACTGATCCTGCTTCATCCATCTAGTTCTTAACAATCCAAACTTCAGCCCTTCCTCTCCTCCTACAGTCTGCTCCTGCCCCAGCCCAGCCCTATTTGCCTGGTTCCTGAGCCAAAGGGCCCTAGCTCCAGGATCTTGTCTCCCAGTGCATCTGCCAGGCCTCTCTGCTGACTCTCCATTGCTTTCCTCCACTCCTTGCATCCTCCTCACTTTGCATCCTTGAGCTGCTCACCTTCCCAGCCCAAGCTCCTGTCCCTTCCAGGCCCTTCCTACCTTTAGCAGAGACTTTGTCCTCCCAAAGCCTCCCAAATCCCTTTATCAAGCCTCCATCTGGGGTTCTGGGTTTACTTACAGGTCTGCCCCTGTCCCATAGATGGAGTACTTGACTTTGCCCCAGGGTCCTGTGTCAGGATCCACAGCCTAGAAGAGAGAAAGCCCCTCATGGCACCTGCTGAATGGTCAGGCAGGTGTAGCTCCTATAGTTGAGAGCTACATTCAGTGGAAGGCTAGGGGAACTTGGGCTCTGCCCCACTGGGAAGAACTGACATGGAGTGATCATTGTGGGAGGAGCCATATGGTGGGAGGAGCCCAAAGGTTTAGATCTGGAGAGCCTTTCTTCCTCCTTTATAAATGAGGAAGGAAAAGAGTCCGGGTCCAATAACTTGGGCTTGTTGTTTACACATATGTCCATATGTCCTCATTATAACCAGTGAGAAGCAAATGGCCTAGCAACTTGCTTCTGGCTGATGGCATATGGCAAAGATGACCAGAGATCACTTCATGAGTGCATTACAAGAGATTATAACTCATGCCTCACTAACAGACTCTCTCTCCTGCCTGGCCACTTATAAATAAGTAGAGAGGGATGCCACAGACGCCATTGTATAGATGAAGAAACAGAGGGAAACAGAGGGCAAGTAGCTTGTTCAAGATCACAGCTAAAAGACTGTAGGCCTTGTGATTTAAGACAGAACCCAGTTTAAACTAGCCCCCAACCTACTGTGACAGCCACCACGTTGGAGCCCCCTGGGGCGTTCTCAGGGATCCTGGCAATGTAGTAGTGGGAGGTGAACTTGGGGACATTGTCATTGGTATCCAGGAGCTGGATCACAATGTCTGCCGTGGAACTGAACTTCTCTGGAGTGTTCACTTCAATGGCCAGGAGCTGGGGAAGGAAGGAGAACCAAGGCTTGTCTAGGGGGCAGTCGCTCACTCTGCCAGAACCCTGTCACCACTGAGCTCCCCAGCATCTGCCTGCAGGTTTCCCCTTCTCACTCTCAGGTGCCAGCAAGCTATTCCTGCCATTATCTTTGAGGCTTCACATCATCCCTCCCTCGTGGGCTTACCATGCCAAGTTCCTTCCTATTCCCACTTATGTTGGGGGTATTTCTTTTGTTTTCTTTTTCTACTATCAGTATATTCCAAGTTTCCAAATTTTCCTATAAGTTTATTTCTCCAGATAAAAAGCCAGCATAATTTTATGAAGTCTTCTTAACACTTTTCCAAAGGAAATTCCAGGTAATAGTTAGTTGGGTTGGCACTGAAGTCTTTATTAACTTAAGGGGATTTCGACTTGGCACGTACCTTGCTTTCTTGCTATCTCTTTCTGAAATTTTTGCATTTTTAACCATTTTAATGTTGCATATTTCTTGCTATAGTGATTCCTAGGAATTTTATCTTTCAGTTGTTTCCATAAAAGAGAATATTTTAATCCATTATAGCATTTTTTGTAGAAGAATTGTTGGATTTGGGGTACCAACTGTCATCAGCCAATCTGGCTGTATTTCTAACAGTTTTTCGATTGTTTTGCTTAGATTTTCTAAGGAGATGATCACATTCCTTACAATAATGTTCATTTTGGTTCCTCTTTTCTGATGCGTGCCTGGCCTAGCAACTTTCTTCCTTTATTTACCCAGGAATAATGTTATTCCAAACACTGTGTAAATAACAGTGGTGACAACAGGCATTCAGGTTTTGTTCCTGAATGGTTTTAGGATTTTCCTTTTTAGCATGATGCTGGTTATAGGTGTATACATGTGTCCAATTGGAAATAATGATGATTTAATAATATCAGGGATGTATTTGTTTTTACTTTTCATCAATACATAACTTCTATGTTAATATATAATATATACTATTTATATACATTTATAATTTGATATAATTACAGATGACATCAAAGTAGTATTTTCCCCCTCTTCTGCCAATGTTGTTATCAGAATAGGTGACCGGTGCCAAATACATGGGCAAATGTCTGCCTTGATAACCATAGTCTCCATGTCTGTCTCTCCCCTGCCCCCCTGTATTGACATGGACACTGAATTGGTAGTTTTCCCTTTAGGTCCAAGATCTTGCATTCCTGACACTGTTTGTGGTTTAGAGGCTTGAGTGCAGCGAGGCTGAGGCTGCAGGCAGTCTGCAGAAGCTGTGTGCCACTGTATCCCCTTCTACCCTGACCTACCCCCACTCTCCACATCTGCAGCAGGGAAAGATGGTCCAGGAAAAGCAAAGAATGGCAAAGACCCTCTCAGGAATAAATCAAGATGCTGGAATGAGCTCTTGGAGTTCCCCTCCCAACCTCTACCCACATATTTAAGGCAGTGCAATACTCCACCTACCTTGAAGGTTAACACTTTGGACTTCTCAAAGTCAATGGCGGCTGAGTTCTCCACAATGATAGTGACCTGGGCTTCATTCAGGACTGTCTGTGGGACAACTCGGAAAATGCCTCCAGGTCCCACCAGTCGCAGGTTGAATTTGGCATTGGCTCCCTGGGCAGTAGGGTTTGGAAAGAAGAAACAGGGAAGATCCGTGAGAATGGAAGCATGTCACCTTTTTGATCAGTGAGGAGCCTTCATGTGCCCTTAATCCTGAAAGGTGAGCAGTCTTTCTTTGTAAGGTGAGTTGGTCAAGATCAGAAAGATTTAGCAGGTTAGGAGGATTAAGCGAGGTAACAAATACATAACGCCTGGCCTTTGCTGGGCATAGGAAGTGGCAGGACCATTTATGAACACCTGTGCAGAAGGTCAGAGCAGAGAACCCTTCAGCTCTTCCTTTTTAGTTGATTTATGAATGCAGACAGTCCTTGATTGGGTGTTATACCCCATTCCTTCCTGGCTCATTCATTCTGTGACCTGCCTGGCCCCTGCCATATAAGCTGTGAGAGTTCATGCAGACCCAGTAAGATTTGCAGGCAGGACTACGCACCTGGTCGGAGTCATTGACCGTGATCTTGAGGCCTCGCAGGATCTCTCCCTGGGGTGGGTGCTCATACATGGACAGCTCAAACCTGTTCTGGGGCCCACTCTCTCCATAGAAGGTCGGCGGATGGTTGTTGAGGTCCACGATCCTGATGATGACTGGGACCATGGCCTGGGCAGCTGGACTCCCTGCAGAACTGACCTCTGTTACCTGGGGTGGGGACAGGTGGCTGTGGCTGTGTGGCAGGCAGACTCTTGTTGGCCTCAATGATTCTGCCTCCTGGTATCCATGCCCTTGTATAATCCCCCTCCTTAAGTGTGGCCTGGCCTAGCAACTTTCTTCTGACTAACAGGATATGGCAAAGATGATGTGATATCACTTCATGGTTAGATAACAAGAGATCATAACTTCCTTCTTGCTAGCAGAATCTCCTGGGCTGGCTTTGATGAAGCAGGCAGCTATGCTAGAGAGGTTCATGTGACAAGATACTACTGATGACTCCTGGCTGACAGCCATCAAGCAAGTGTGTCATGCCAATAACCAACTGAGCTAGGAAGCCAGTCTTTCCCGGCTGATCCTCCAGATGAGACCCCAGCCCAGGCTGACAGTCTGATGGCAGCCATGCAAAAGACCTTTCAACTGAGGATCCAGTCAAGCTGAACCTAGACTCCGGACCCACATAACACTGCAAGACATGAATGTGTGTTGTTTAAGACACTGAGTTTGGAGAAATATCTTATGAAGAATTAGATAACTAATGCAGGGTGCAAAGCCAGAGCTCAGGCTCTATAAGTACGATGTGTACCATGTGGCAAATATCATGAGACCTCTTGCAGGGCCTTCTTCCTGTGCTCTATAAGGATCCTCTGGTTCTAAAAGGCTCCTCTTGAAATGACCCTCCCTGGACCCTACTTCTTCATACCTGGCTCCTGTCCTAATGCTCTCCGCTCTCAGAAGTCTAGACCCCTTGTCTCCACTTCCTCCTCTCCCTTACTTCTCACCTGTCCCCATTTAGATATTCCATATAGACTCCCACACTGCATCTGGCACTACCACCTTTGTACCTTCCCAAGGGCTCCATTCCCCGGGCTAATGTGACTCCACTCCCAGCAAGTTCTCCGTGACTTCTCTGGTCCCTCCTGGTCTCCTTCACCTGCCCCTTGACTCCTCCATACTCCTAGCCCCTGATGCTCTGCAGATGTGGACTCAGCCAACCACTTTGCTTTTCCCACAGCCATCCTCTGAGTGGTCTTGTTCCCTTCCTGCCTTTCACAGTGATGTGGACACTTTCTCCTCTAAGACCCAAACCTATGTGCCCATGTTTAGAGGTTTCTTCTTGAACGTCCCTCAGGAATCCAGACTTAATCATTTCTCTCCTCTCCTGGGGTCCTGATGGCACAGCATCAGCCTGAGCCTCCTCCATCCCTCTCCATCCCCATAGTCCCCACAGAACTCAATTGCCATGTCTGTGCAATCTGCCTCCTTCCCTTTCTGCCATCCCATTTCCATTAACCCCCACAAGCCCTCTTCTGACACCTTGATTGGTGGTCTTGCTTTCTGTCCAATTCCCTGCAAATCCATGTTGAGACCAGAGTTCTTAGATGCTAAGCTAGGATTGGTGCCAGGATCTCTGGGCATTCACAACATCCTGGGCCTTGGGGCTACCTTAGACACACTGAATCCCCACTCTCAGGAGAGGCTCCTGGAAATCTTTGTTGCCTATGCTTTCCAAACTTTGGAACCCCACTATTTACTGAGCATCCAGCATGAGTTTGCCAATGTGTTATTGCAATTCTGCTCAAAACCTTCCAATGGCTTTTTATTGCTTTGGGGCAGGGCCAGCAACACAACTGGCAGGTCAAGCAAAACATGAAGTTATTGAGAATTTCAAGACAGCAAAGAGCAGCCCAGTCAGCTTAGTGTGAGACCCTTCTAACCACAGCCACTGTGGGACTGCATGGGCCACATGCCACGCTCTAAGGAAAAATCCGTACCTCACATTCAGGGACTCACTCCTCTGGCCCCAGCCTGGGCTTCCAACTTTCCTCTTGCTGTCTGTGGGTTCCACAACAGTCTCACTTGACTCATTGTTGATTCCCTGCTGTATCCTGTGCTGTTGCCCCAGCCTGGGCTCCCTGGGCTCTGTGGCTTGGAATGCCTTCACATCACCCCACCCACGCTTTGTCCTCTCCAGCAGTCTGCATCTGAGGGCTCCTACCCAGCCAATGAAGAAACTGAGTCTCAGAAGGGGTTAAGTAACTTGTCTAAAATCCCACAGTTATGGCAGATCTGCGATTTGAACTCAGCCTTGCCCTGGTCAGTCCTGCTTCCTCCTGACTTTTCATGATTCCTGATTGTGAATCCATGCTTTCCTTCACGAGGGGCTTTGCAAGTACCTGCTGCTGTCTGACATAGGTGCCCCATGGAGTGACATCTAGCTCCTCCAGACAGCCTCAGGGAGCCAGGAGGAGGTCCTGGTTCCCATCACCTTTGTAATCTTCCAGGGCTGGAGAACAGGTGGATCAGGCCAAGCTAGTGGGGTGGTACCTGTACATGCAGCTCATACACCTCTTTCCGGAGCTGGGCAGGGCTCTGCATGACGGAGATGGCTCCAGATGTCTCATTAATTTCAAAGGCTCCATCGCTCCCTGTAAAGATGTGCTGTGCAGTTCAACCCAGGGCCACAAGAGGGAGCAGGGGAGTAGTGCCACATGCTTCTCAAGCATTATCTCATAGGATGTGTTTCTGTTAATCACCTGAGTCTTGCCAATGAGGAAACTGAGACTCAGGAGGCTTAAGTAACTTGTCTAAAATCCCACAGTTAGTGTAGATCTGCGATTTGAACTCACTTCTTCTGTCAGGTACTGCGTCATTTCTCCTACGCACAATATTCCCTTGTGTGTGCCTGTGCGTGTGTGGAGGAAAGAAAAAGGAAGCAAGAACTACTGAGAGAGGGAGATGAGGAAGAGGAGACAGAGGAGAGAAGAGAGTAGAGGGAGAGGAGAAAGCCTGGAGAAGGTGCAGGAGAATGAGGAAGTGGAGGAGAAGCAGGAAGTGGGGAAGGGCAGGCGCCACCTGTAACCAGGTACAAGTTTCAGTGGGGTGGGGAGGGAAGGTGCAGAGGGCCCGAGTGTGCAGGGAGAGGAGACCCTGTGGGATGGTGGGCGCATTTCTTTATGCCTGAGCTGCTGATATTGAGCATGCACCAAGCATGTCCTAGGGGCAGGGCTGGGAGGCAGTGGTCTCTGGGTGAGAGTGTGTAGACATAGCATTTTGGGGATCAGTGTCCAGGGATGCTGGCCTCCCCTGCTGAGGGCTGCAGAGCCCACCCCAGCAACACAGCCTGCTCAGCTGTGGGAAGAACACAGCTGATAGTCAGCTGACTCAGGTTCAGATCCAGGGGTGAGGATGCAGGATGCCTGTGTAGCCCCCCTGAGCCTCAGTTTTCTCATCCATTATTGCTGGTCCTAGGGAAATGCCACAACATTACTGCATTTAATTCATTCAGTCCAACTTGCATATGCTCTAGGCCAAGAAATTAAAAACAATGAGAACAGAATACAGCAATTCCAGAGCATGAGAAGCTTTGCTGCCATTGCCACCAGCGAGCACATGCCCAGGGTGAAGGACATAGGAATGAGCACAGCCCGGGTTGCTCTAGGGCCCCCTGCTGTTCTCCCTGTCACTGGATGGGATCACAAGCAGGGACAGAGCACACCTGTCATCTCCTGAGGGGCTCAGCTGCCCCTCCCCACAACATCTTGTCCTTCTGGTCCTATAGGTGAGGGAACCAGAATGCTGAGAGGTTGGGGACCTCGCTCCACTCACCCAGAGAATCAGTGCAGTAGCCCCAAAACTAGCTTGACTCACCGTTCGTGAGACTGTAGAGGATGTGGTTGGGTTTGCCCCGATCTCCGTCCATGGCAACCACCGTCAGCACCTCCGAGCCCTTGGGGGAATAGCAGCAGCCACTCAGGCTGGTGGTGATGCTGGGGGTCTCCCTCCCTGGACATTGCCCATCATGGAGAGCAACTGCTGCCCCACCTAGGGAGGGAGCCAGGCCTCAGAGCAGCCTGGAGTGTGACCCTGCCCTGCTCCAAGGAGACCTCTCAGCACCAGTGGCCTCCCACGGCTGGAGGGACCACTTGAGCCTGCCACTCACTGGAGTCACAGAATGGGCTGCCAGAGCCTCTCAGGCCCCCTGCTGGATGCCTGCCCCATGCCACACTCAGCCCTTGCTGCTGCTCACCCCCTCCAGCCTCACCCTGCTGCCTCCATCTTTGCCTTCATCCCACCCAAGGCTGTATGGCAGGAGGGGAAAGGCAGGTCACAGAGAACTTCAAATGTAAGGTCTCAGAATGAGGACTTTACCCTGGGGTCCCTGGGATATCGTTTGAAGGGTTTTGGGTTGGAGGCACAGCTAGATAAGTGCAGCTCAACCTTTGCCTGTGGCCCCCTCTTGGGCCTTTCTGTCTGGCCTGTCCTCTCACAGCCCAGGTGTCACCTTCCCTCCTGGAGCCTGCCTTGAGCTCTGACCCTCGGCGCTTCTTTCCACCCTCAGCTCCCCAGTAGGAAGGTCTGGACCTTTCCCAGCCATCCTGAAGTCCCCATTAAAGCCACTGGCATTTATTTCCCTCTCCCCCTGGGCTCATCTTCACCTCCAGGTCCTCAGTTTCCTGCCTGGCCCCCTGCCAGGAAGAGTCAGGAAAGGGGAAGTGAAGGTGAGAGAGCAGGTCAGTGCCACCCATGGAAGTCTGGCTCCAGCCTGGTCTCTGCCTGGTTGGGGCATATAAATCCATGGACATATCCCAAGGAGGGACGGGCTCTGGGTGAGGTGTGTACTGCATGCTGTGGGGGCAGAGAGGCAGTATCCCCACCTCAGACCCCGCTGCCTGAGTGGGCGGTGGCCGGACTGACCCGGGAAGGGAGAGGAGCGTCAGGGGGCTGGTGAGGTGCAGGATGCATAGAGGATGGCGAGGCTCATGGGGGCTGGGTGGCTGAGCCCCAGAGGCCAGGCTGAGCCATGAGCAGTGAGATCACAGGAGATTCACCTCAAAGCCAGAATACCGAGTGGGGAGGGAAGCTGGGAAAGGCTTTCCAGCAGGACCAGTGTGGGATGCCTGACAAGGGGCACAGTTTGTCCAGCATCGGATTATGGGGGCACTGCTGGTCTGAGGGCCCCCATGCTCTAGGTTTGGGGCTAGGAAGGCACAAAGGAGACTAAGCCTCTATAGGAGGTATAAGAAAGGCCCCACCCAGTCCTAGCCTGTCAGCCCTCTATTGCCCCCTCCTCGCTGGAGGGGCCGACCTTGGCGGCTGGGCAGGTTGGCCTGAATGACAGCAGAAAGCCTGGCCCAGCCGCATCACCCAGCTGTGGGCTTCTTCCCCCTTCCTCTTCCCTAGGCAAGAGAACCTGCTCACAGCTGAGCCTGAGCGGGCCAGAGCCAGCTAGAGCCAGCTTCTGGGCAAGGAGGGTGGCTGGGGATGCCAGGAGCAGCAAGACCAACCATCCCCAGCTTGGGGCCCAGCGAATCATGAAGGACAGGGCAGGAAGCGTCTGGACGGGGACACTGGCCAAGAGGCACAGCCACCCACCGGAAAGGTGTCCTCATACACGTAGCCATAGTAGGGTGTGCCCACGAAGACAGGAGCTGTGTCCTGAACGTCCTCCACATTGACTGTGACAGTGGTTGTGGCTGAGAAGACCACGTTGGCTCCTCGAAGGCTGCCTCCACCATCCTGGGGAGGAATTGGGGCCACAGAGGGGGCTGGAGACAGGCCAGGCTCAGCAGGTGGACAGTCTCATGGGAATCTGGCTCCTGCCACCTGCTGGCTGCGAGGTTCGCTGCTCCCTCTGAATCTCCTTGGAAGTGTCTGTTTGCTCCTGGATCCCTGGGATTCATTCTCCCCTCCTGAGGATGTTGGGAACATTGAATGGATGGTGTGTGAAGGTTTCCAGTCAGTGCCCAGGGTGTGGCAGGTTCCTTTGGTTACAGGATTAGTTATCTGTATCCAGGAACATTATGTGGGGCAAATGCCAGAAGAGGAAGGAGTTAGAGCCAGATTCTCACTCCTGTATCCTGGAGGCAAGCCTTGAGCACTTCCTGAGGACCTAACACATGTTGGGCCTGTGTCAGGAGACATGGGGTTCATAGGAGTAAGACCTGGGCCCTCATCTGCACAGGTGTACTGGAAGTGTGTACTGGAAGTGTGCACGGAGCTGCGCCTTCACAGAGTAGCCAGCAGGTGGGGCTGTTTTCAGCTTCCCAGTACAGGCTGCAGGGGAATGGCCTGTAGCCACCAGGGGTCAGCAAGAGGCTTCCTGCCAAAGAAACCACTAGGCCTATAGGGATGGGTCTGATTTCCTGCTCAGGGGAAGAAGCTTTGTTGAGCACCTGCTGATTCCCATCTCCCCACCACATGCTTCGGAAACCTGAGGAACTTCATTAAGCTTTAGAGGTGGGCAGGTGAGGAAACTGAGGCTCAGAGAGGGTAGCTGGTCACGAGGAGTAGAGGAGCAGTGTAAGCGGGACATGAGTCTTTGTGCCAGGGCTACCTGTGTCCTACATGGGGGACCTTGGCATGTAAGTCTTGAGGGGTCCTTTGCCTCTCCAGCCCACAGGGACCAACCTCCCTAGAGAATATGTCCAGGCAGAAAAGATTCCAAGCAGCTGCTTCCCTGTCCATCCCTCCTGGTCACCATTGTGCCTCGACTCTCCAAACTGCTTCTCTGCTTTGAAAAACCTCTCTGTGCTCCAACCCAACACAGGCCGAGGAGAGACTGGAGGCTTCCCTGGTCCTCCCTCTGTTACCTTGGCGACCACGGTGACGAAATGGGCCCGCGACTTCTCATAGTCCAGAGTGGCCCCTGGTTGGAGGCGCAGCACGCCGCTGTGGTGGTCTACGGCGAACTTGGTGGAGTGTAGGTTCTGTAGGAGTTAGGAAGTGGCTGGATTTCAAGGAGGACCCAGGCCAGCCCCAAGAAGGCCAGCTCTGCTTAGTGAAGGGGTCCTCACTGACCCTCAGCACAGGAACTCTGGCTTTGGGGCTGAGGTTCCAAGTTCACCGGACCCAGCCCTTCTGACTCCAGGGCCTTACTGCAGGGACTCTGCTTGGGCTTTCTCTCCCACACCCTCAGGGAAAACTAGGGCATCCCTCTCCAGCAGGGCCTTAGCCTTTCTCTCTGCAGCAGCTGGAAAACATATCATGCTTAGCCTTGGGCTAGGCTCTGGCCTGCAGCTTCCAGCAGGTGGAAATGTCTGCAGAGTGCTCTAACCTAGAAGGAGCTGGGCCTTCAGAGTCATGGTGAAGGAGAGAAGCCAGGGACCTTCAAACCACACCAGGGAAGTGGCTGTGGATGTAGCCATCTCAGGTGGGAGGGGGGAGGGTTGGTGGGGAGGGTTGGCCACTAGGCACCAGGTGCTCTATGGAGCTTTACATGGCAATCCACTCCTGAAGCAATCCTGAAACAATTAGCCATTGAAAACTCTATGTGGAGCCAGGTGCGGTGGCGCACGCCTGTAATCCCAGTGGCTCGGGAGGTGGAGGCAGGAGAATTGCAAGTTCGAGACCAGAGGCAGTCTGCGTAACTTAGTGAAACCCTGTCTCAAAAAGTAAAAAAATGGGCTGAGAGTGCAGCTCAGTGGTCCAGCACTTGCGGAGCATGCAAGTGCAAGGCCCTGGATTCAACCCCCAGTACCAGAAAAAAAAAAAAAAGAAAAGAAAAGAAAACTCTATGTGGGTCATTATTATTCAGACCTAACTCAACAGCACCTAACAACAGCAGCAATCTTTACAACAGTTCAAGAGTTTAAGCTTTTATCTTTCCTATTTTACATGTGAGGAAGCTGAGCTATAAACATCAGGTAGTGTTGAAGGTATACAAATGCCAAGTGAGGGGTCTCTCCAGTACCTGTGGTGCCCAGGGCATTTCCAGAACCTATGATTTTACACACTAGGCCACTGCTTTGAAAACTTTGGGGGCAGGTGGTCAGATGTGGAGAGAAGAGGAAGTGCTATAGCAACAGCAACCCTGTGAGGGAGGACAGCCCACTCCTAGGAGACCAGGGAGGGCTCACGTGGAGGGGAGGGAACGTGGATGGATTGGGGTGGGGCTGGGCCCTCTTCACTCTATTTATTTTGGGGGTTGTCTCTTCTTCCCTTTTCCTTTGACCATTCCAGGGCTAGACCAGTTTCTTCCTGCACAGGTCCCCACGCTGTGTGTACTCTCAGGAACAAGAGAGGCACTGGCCTCCAGGCCCCAGTGATGGTGGTAGAGAGGATCAGATGTCCCCTCCTGCACAGAAACCTGGTCACATCCTGAGCATCCCACCTTACCTGCAGGAAGTAGGTGACACTCCCTCCAGAGCCTGTGTCCTTGTCCACTGCATGGACCTTACAGATGCTGCTCCCAGCAGGTGTGTCCTAAGGGGTCACAGTCGTAGGGATTAGGGGCAGTGACTAGATGCTTGGGCAGGCAGACGCATGGGAGCCATGAAGTAGTGAGGTCAGGGGAGGGAAGATGAGAAGATGGTGACAGTGTGTGAGCCCCCTATAGGGGAAGGACATCGACCAAGGAGATATGCCAAGGAGATGCAGGGAAGAAGGGAAGGAAAGGAGAAATAGATATGGCTGGGGCTGGGGGATGCCCTCAACAAAAAAGTGAGAATCAAAAACAAGACCCTAAGTAGATCACAGGTTTAAATATGAGATGGTGATTTGCAAAGGACTCAGATCATGAACATGTACATAATCAGGATTACCAGGGACCCCACACACATAGTGCAGAACAAGAATGAAATATCTTTCTCCTACTGAATAGCAAACATTTGGAACTTTGACATTTCCTGGTGTTAGCAAGGGGCAACGGAGACAAACCATCCGCTATGCTGCAGGACAAAAGGCAAACAAGTGACCTTCTGGAAAAGCAATTTGGTAACAGGCATTCATTGCTTTTGACTCAGTAACTTCAAATCTTGGGTTGTGTCCTAAAAAAATAATCTTATCTCCCTCCCTCCTTCCCTCCTTTGCTTCCTTTTCTTCTCTTTTCTTTTTTCTTCTCTTCTTCTTTCCCTTCCTTCCTCCCTTCCACCTCCCTCCCTTTCCCTTTCTTTCTTCCTGCCCGTTTCCTTCCTTTCTCTCTTTCTTTTTCTTTCTCTTCCTCCCTCTCTCTTTCCCTCCCTCCCTTCCTTCTTTCTTTCCTTCCTTCCTCTCTTTCTGTCTCTATCTTTCCCCTTCTTTCCCACTGCTAAGAAGTAAACCCAGGACATTGAGGATGCCAGGCAGGTGCTCTACCACTGAGCTATGCCTCCAGCCCCTTAAGAAAATAATTTTTTTTCCTCATTTTTTTCAAGATAGGGTCTCATGTAGCCCAGATTGGTCTGAAACTCAAGATCCTCCTTGCTTCCCCCTCCCAAATGCTGAGATTACAGATGTGTACCACTACACCCAGCTTAGAAAAGAACTTTTTTTTTTTTTTTTTTTTTTTTTTTTCAGTATTCAGGGGTTGAACTCAGGGCCTCATGCTTGCTTTGCAAGCACTTCACCATTGAGCTGCACCCCTAGCCAATTTTTTACTTTTTATTTTGAGACAGAGTCTTGTTAATTTACACAGGATGCCTCTAGCCTCAAATTTGTGATCCTCCTGCCTCCACCTCCCACATTTCTGGGATTTTCAGAGTGAGCCGTTGTATCCAGTTAGGAAATAATCTTAATTAAAGAAAATAAAAAGTATACTTAGAAGTCAGTGTTTTCTTGTGAAAGCAAAAATTCGAAGCTTAAATATACAAGCATAAGGAGATGGTTCAGGAAATGATAAACTATTCACTGGATGCAAGCTATTAAAATGATAGTCACTCAAACTTTACAATTAATGATGAAAATACTTATGGTATAAATGAAGTAAAAAATGGGGTACTGAAAGCATGTGTTTAGTACAATAATAATTATGTCAAACAAAAAGAAAAAACTATAATTACAAAGAACACTAAAATATACCCAAATGTAACGAATTCTGAAGTTGGAGGCATTGAGGGTAATTTTTGAAAATTCTCCCTATACTTTTCTATATAGTTCATTTCTCTAACAAGCATGTATTATAATTATAATGGAAAATAATAAATGGGCGTTCCTTTGAGATACGAATGAATGTAGGAGGACATGGAGGCAGAAATAGGGGAGGGTGCAGAGGGCAGCAAGCAATGGACAGGTCCCCTCAGCCAGGTCATAGGGCAGCCTGAGTGGGACTATCTTCCCTGCCCAGCGGCCCTTCACTCACCTCGGGAACCAGGACAACATAAGGCTCCTGGATGAACCTGGGCGCCTCGTCATTGGCATCAGTCACCAGGATCACTACTTTTTCTGCCACCTGAGATGAAGCAGAGGACGTCAGGAGTCAGGGCAGTGACACCTTCTGGGGGATAAGAGGATGGTAGCCTCTAGTACCACCAGGTATAAATTCTTTCCATTCTTTCTCCCTCCCCCCTTCCTTTATCTTTTGTTTACTCATGTAACAAATATTATTAAGTAATCACTTGGTGCCAAGCACTGTGCTCCACCCTGGAGAAAAAGGACAGTCTGATGCCACATTAATTTGCAGAGGCCATGGTGGCTTAGACATGGGGCACAGATTAGCATATACAAGAATGTGGAGCTGTTCTTCAGGGTGATAATGGTGATCGGTGGGGTCCTGAGAGCAGGGGCCTCTGTGAAACCACTCAGGGGTGCTATGTGCATCCCTCAGGGCTGAGGGCCGCATCCAGAGGCCCCGAGAAGAGGCATCCAGCCCCGGCTGGGGTCATGGGCAGCCAGGAGGCTTCTCAGAGAAGTGAGCTTGCAGCCCTGAGCAGATTTGCCAGAGGAAAGAGGTGGAAAGTGGCCCAGAAGGAAGCAGCCATGCATGCAGGGGCATAGTGGATGGAGACACATGGTGAGCTCAGAGGACAGGGTTCCTGTCTAGAGGGTTGGTGGTAGGGGTGGAGAGAAAGCTGGGCTAAGCAGATGTCCCTGATAGAAGGCCCCGAGCGCCTGAGTGAAGCTCGGATTTCATCCCGAGGGGGTGTGAGGGCCAGCTGCTGGTGCTTTCCGAGCCAGACAGGGGCCAGATCAGTCTCATCATGACAGCTCTGGTGGCACTTTGGAGGTGACGGGGGAGTAATTGTGGGAGGCACTGCTGGGGGATGGGGGCAGAAGGTAAAGGAGAACACCTGGGTGGCCAGGTGTTCTGCTTGGGCACCTGGGCAGAGGCCAAGACCTAGCCGGAGGAAGGAGGCAGATGGGGAATGCAGAGGGCGGGGATGCACAGACACAGAAAGTGTGGATGAGCCCCATGGGAAGCTGGGCTCAGAGGGCCTCCTCTCTCTGCTCCCTCCTCCTTTCTACTGTCCCCTCTGTTGGGGGAACTTTGGCATGTGTTGCTGGGCCCTGGCTCGGTTTATAAAGTAGCCCTCAAGAGCACTGTGCAAGGAATCTGCCCTTCTCAGGCCCCAGTGCCGCTGCCTGCTGCCCAGGCTGACTGGGTGGGACTCACCAGGTTCAGGCCGTCGGAAATGCTGATGATGGCCTCGATCTCATCCTCCCTCTGTGAAGCACAGGGACCAAGTGAGTGTCCAGGAGTCTGACAGCCACAGGGACCGGAGGCTAGGCAGAGCTCTCCCTGGCCCACGTGCCATCAGAGGCTTGGGCATGTCTAGGGAGCCCCAGAAGAGGGTAGGGTGGTGGCAGTGTGCCTGGCTCAGAGAAGGCTACTTCTTGCCATGCTTGAGAACTTCTCTCAGGGTTTCATGTGTCAGGGGTTCTGATAGATCCAGGGGGGCTGTAGCAGGTCATCATAAATTGCCGTCTTTCTAGAGTGAGGGCAGAGGCTGACCCTAGTGCTAGAGGGGGAATCCTTTCTCCTCTTACCTTTTCCCTCCCCCTATCTCTCCCCACTCCATGCCTCTCCACACACCAGGGTTCGACAGGGATCCATGTCTATGGCATCTCAAGTACCCTCCAGGATGTGGTGGAACCTCCATGAAGTCACCAGATCCCACACGTTCAGGGGCAGCTGGCCACAGTCTGTCTCCACAGCTGGGACCCCCCCACACCAGCCACCTTGAAGACCTCCCTTTCCTTTCTCTGCCCTGTCTGCAGCTACCAGCAGAAGCCCAACAGTGGTGGCCAGCCGACTGTGAAGTCACAAAAGGGAAAAAGAAGTCATGCCTTGCCCCCGCCTAGGTTCCAGAAATATGCAGAGGGGCAGAGTTTCCCCAAACTCATTGTTCTCTCCAGCCCTATTTGCTATCTGAGTTTCCTGGAGGCTTACAAGACCCCTCCAAAGACAGGCTTAGAAAGACACATTAGGGAGTTTCTTTCTGAAACCTCAGAGTGTGGCAAACTGATTTCTTTTTAATTGAGCGTGCTCCTGCAAGGGGCCTCACTATTTGCTCTGGGGGGTTGAGGGGGGAGAAGTCTCCTCTGCTAATGGGACACAGCCAGAGGCGGAGCTGCTGTATGGGGACAGAGCCTCTTGGTGCAGCCCCTGCCCCAGGTGGTTTGATGCATGGGAGATATGCTAGGGGACCTTCCAGCCCACAGGGTGTCTGCACATCCAGCTGGCAGCATCCCCAAAATGCTCTCAGCAGGTCCCCATACCTCTCTGTCCAGCTCTTCAACCAGGGTGATGTTTCCAAAGTTGGAGTCAACGGAAAAGACACTTCTAGTGCTAGAGTCAAAGCTGATGTGGTAGGACACAGGGTCTCCCTCCGGGTCTGTCCCGTTCAGCGTGTACACGTGAGAGCCTAGGAGACGACGACTTAGAACCTGGCATCTGACTTCCTAAAAGTGGCTTCTGCTCAGAGCCAAAGATTCAACTGTTTATTTGTTGTTGTTGTTGTTAGGTGCCGTCGAGTCGGTATCCGACTCATAGCGACCCTCATAGGGTTTTCAATGGCTGAGTGCTTCGGGATTGCCTTGGGAGTGGATTGCCAGGTCCTTCTCCCATTTTTGCGGTGCTGGGAATTGAACTCGGGACCTCAGAGACTGCAGCGCAGCGCTCTACCCACTGAGCCAAATCCCAG
>VMDO01000644.1:0-53838 GCA_007922755.1 Pedetes capensis | reverse complement strand
CAACTGTTTATAGAGTGACTATTCAATGCAGTGCCAAAGCTACTGTTCTGAACGTGGTGCTCATGGCTGGCCTCACCCCTGCTGGCTGTGTCCCACTTCTTAATCTTTGTTCTTCACAGCTAACAGATGTTATCAGCCACTCTCCAGATTGTAATCAGCAGTACAGTCTACAGAGGTGGTCCAGTCTGCTGACACTAACTGTAGCCCTGTGTCTCCCTTGGTCTGGAATGTCTCCTGTCCTAGGGGGCTCCCTGGGATGGGGGCACAGGGAGAAGGGAGCAGGCACTAAGGCAGAGGGGTAATGCACGGCACAGTCTGTGTGGCACCGCAATACCTGGACTAGCTCTTCAGGGATTTCTAAACACAGGTGCCTCTTTACTTTGCCTCTTTTTCCCAAAGGCTCCCAACCCTGACAGGGTAAAGGAGAGGGAGTTGGAACCTTTCCTCTTTCTCCTTCTCCCCATCTCTGCATATCACAGCCAGTGGGAAGTTCTTAGGTCATTTTAAAACATAGGGACTGGAGCCTCAGGGAGGTCAATATATTTGCTCAACATCGCACAGCCCTACAGAGCAGCAGCTCATGCTTGCTGCCTGGAGCAATCCTGTCTTTGAGCCCTTGCCCTGGTCTTCAGGCCTGGCCTGGCTTGGGTCGCTGTGGCAGCAGTGACCTCCTTTCCTCCCACCACCTCCCCAGGAGTGAGTATGGCCTGGGGCTTGGTGCTGTCATGGGCTCAGAGTAGTCAGGCTTTGGTCGAGGAGCCCAGGGCAACGCGAGCTGCCCTCCGGGAGACATCTGAAGGCTAATGCCGAGGCTCTTCACTCACCTACAGGAGTGTCCTCCGGGAGACTGAACAGGGCCATGTTTCCATTGGTGCTGCCCACTCCGTTGTCGAAGAAGTGGGGGGCGAAATTGGCCTGGGCTAGGAAGAGAACACAGACGGGAGGACAGACAGACACCCAGACACCGGAGAGAGCTTTGTATCAGATGGTCACCAGCCAGTGGGCAGAAGCTCTGCCTCCCTCACGCCAGCGCATAGAGGAGCCCACTTCATCCAGTCCCGGTGGGCTCGGACGGAGCTGGGCCTTCAGGGACACACACTTTCTGGGGCGCTTAAAACCCGGACAGAAAACAACCATCCCACGCTCACCAAAGGGGAGAGTGGGAACCCATGCTCAGAGAGGAGCACGGTCCTGGCCAAGGTCACATTGTCAGGCAGGACGAGGTCTCTCGCTGCCTCCACGGAGGCAGCCGGCAGCCGGGCAGCTGCCCAACCTCCCACCGTGCGTCGGAAGGAGGGAGAACAGCAAGGGTCTTCGCCCCAAGCGGCGGGACTCCTGGGTTCCTGCCCCTGGAGAAGCGCCTCTCGAGTGCTCCGCTACCCTGCCGGGCCAGGCAGCTGGAAGGCGTCCCCTGCCCCCGTCCCGCAGCCCAAGTCCCACTCCGTAGGTGGACGGTCCCGACTTGTCCCCATGTCCAGCCAGGAAGCGCGCGCGTTCCCCTTCGCCCTCCGCACTCACCGAGGCAGAAGCGCAGCAGCCCCAGCGCCAGGGCGGCCCGCGGGCCTCGCCTCATGTCTCCGCGGGCGCGTTGGGAGCGTGGTAGCCGCCGTCGCCGAGGCCGGGGACTGGAGCCCCGAGCATGCCCTGGGCGCGAGAGGCGAGCGGAGCCCACAGTGCGGGTGATGCGGCGGAGGCGGGAAGGGCGCGGGGGCGTTAAGCGGATGACAGCGCGCGGCTCTGCGCAGCTGGAGGGCCGCCGCCGCCGCCTAATGAGACCAATTAGTGGGCCCGGAGCTGAGGGACCAGCTCAGGCAGCGCGGGAGGGCTGACAAGACTACGCCTCCTTTTACCACGCCCTCTTTGCCGGAGCCGCCCCCACGGCAGCCACGGGTTTGGGGATGGGGCGCTGTGGAGAGGAAGGAGCACCTTCCCCCAGCTCGCCCCGAGAGGGCCGCTGGAAAATTGAGGCTTCCTGAGGTCCCCAAATCCTGGTGGGGCTCAGATTCCACAGGATTTTTCCCCCCTGAATTTCCTCTGTGATTTCCAGAGTTTACGGACGTCCCTGAAAGGGATCCCTGGGGGGGGGGGGGGGGGGGGGGGGGGGGGGGGGGGGGGGGGGGGGGGGGGGGGGGGGGGGGGGGGGGGGGGGGGGTGGAAAAAAGACGAGAGAGATGTGGAAAAGGGCTTGCCTGAGCCATCCCGATAGATAGGTTCCACGAAGCCCTCCCTTTAGCTTGGAGCATGAGAGTAAACGATGGAGCAGGGGTGCAGAGGTGCAGCTGGAGAGTTATCAGGACCAGGCTCTGGGATCTCAGTCCGCTCCTGCCTTACCCTGGAGGCCAGGCCAGCTCTCCCAGAGGGTCTCATCTCCTATGTGTGTGTGGGGGGACAGCAAGGAGGGACCTTCTCCTTCCCTCCCCCACACTCAGCCTGGTGACCATACAGGGGCCCCAGACCCACTCTTGCAGCTGGCCAAGGAAGGGTGGTTGGTTTGCGGACAGGTTGAAGCTCCATCTTGAGATAGACTTACAGCTGACCAACCCAAGTGCAGCCTGCTGGAGTGGTGAGCACTCATAGCTGCAGGATGTTTAGGTAAAGCAAGGCTCTGCTGCCCAACCCTGGCTGGCAAATAGCTGCAGGAAGCGTGACATTGGTGATGTAGCTTGTCCCCTTTCTCCTGGCTGGGCCATTTATGAGTTATGTATGTCTGTGGGGGCACAGGGCAGTCACTTCAAGCCAGGCTACGTCCCAGAGGCCAGAAAGTCCTTGGGAAGTGTGTCCCCAGACAGGGGAGACCCCTTTGTGTGTTCCCTCCACTGCTGAGGTCTTGGCATCCCCCTAGGAGTCTTCAGGGGAGCAGAATATCTCATCCCAACCCCTTGGGCCAGGCCTCCCTGATCAAGCAAGGGTCAGGGATTCCAAGAGCAGGAGAGAAGAGACGATGAGTGGACATAGGCTGTTCAGCAATTTTCAGGGCCACTAACCAGAACCCTTATGGCTGAAATCCTTCAGGCTTGGCAGTGTGGCTACAAAGATTCATTGGAAATTGCCCAGGAATTTCTGCATCTTTGCTTCACAAGATGCTGGGACCAAGCCAAGGCAAGGTCTCCACAAGGCCTCCATAGAGATGAGGAGGCAGAGCCCAAGTTTCCTGGAGTAGGGGTCTTGCTTGTGAGCTGAGAAGAGCCCCTTCTCTCTGCATCCTGTCCACAGGCTCCTCACCAAGGGGCTCCTTAGGGCCTTTGACTTCTCTGTCCTCACTTCACTCGCTGACAGACTTGCACAGGAGAGGGGGAGAGAAGGTGAAAGCCACATGCAAGCACAATGTGGCCGAGTGAGAGTGTGTATTCACTCTTAGCTACACCCGTATTATCTCATTTAACCTGCACAGCCCTCTGGGATGATTGTCCCTGCTTTACAGGGGAAAGACTTAAAGCTTACAGAGGGTGAGGCACTTGCCCAGGCTCATACAGCCAGTGAGGGGCAGAGTGTGGATTCACATCCAGTTGGGGCTGGCTCCAAATAAAACTGGAACTCTCTCCATGGCCACGGTAGATGACCTTGAAGCTCTTGAAGTTTCAGCCTCTGGCCTCTCACTCACACATCCCTTTCTCAGCCCTAATTTTGTATTTGAACTTTATATTCTTTTTTCTTAAAGGGACTATGCACTCTCAATTATATGAAGTTCAGATCTGCTAAAGAGACCAGTTTGCCTGGGATTGGGTTATCTAGGGATTTAAGATTTAAGTACTACATTCAGGAAAGTCTGGGGAAATCTAGGAGGCAGTGGACTCCCTAGATCTGGCCCTGTGGGCAGCTGTTCGTGGTAGTTCTCACCATGGACCCTGATCTTGACCTTGGAGTGGGGGAGAGAGGCCTAGAGGCTACTTGGAGCACTGGATTTGTCTTAGCTAGGAAGATCTTTCCTGCCATCAGATATGGTCCTTGCCCCACAGAGCCTGGGATGCCTCAGGTAGACTACTCACTTTGACCTCCCCATGCCTGCACTCCCTCCCTAATCCCTTCCTCCAGGGCCTTCTCTCCTGCATGGTACCTGAAACACAGACTCAGACTGCTCTTCCTCTGGTGCACTTACCGAAGCAGCTTATCTGTTGTTATTATTAGGTGCTGTTGAGTCGTGTCTGACTCATAGGGACCCTCATAGGGCTTTCAATGGCTGACTGTTTCAGGATTGCCTCGGGAGTGCATTGCCACGTCCTTCTTTCTCATTTTTGCAGTGTTGGGAATTGAACTCAGGACCTCAGAGACTGCAGAGCAGCGCTGTACCAACTGAGCTAAATCACAGCCCAACAGCTTATCTGGCTATGGACATGTGTGGCTTTGCGTGTCGACTGCTAGCCCAGCAAGCATGTGCACTCCAGCACGGTCTGCCAACAAGTCATCTCAGGCTCTGGTGCGCCTCCACACCTTTGCCTTGATTTCATTTTCCTGAGTGTGCTGAGCCAGTCTTGGCCCCATGCACGCACACACATCCATACAGCTGTGCACAGAGACACACGGGGGTGTAGTCTCATTTGCACACCCACTTGGACACAGATGGTTATCATCAACTGCATGTGAACTTGCTCACATTTTATCTCCAGATGCAAACACATGCACCCAGCCTCAGCATTACACCCGCGCCAGCGGGCTTCTCTCCACGTTCCCTCTTGTTGTTAGGTGCTGTCGAGTTGGTATCCAACTCATAGTGACCCTTATAGGGTTTTCAATGGCTGAGTGCTTCGGGATTGCCTTGGGAGTGGATTGCCAGGCCCTTCTCCCATTTTTGTGATGCTGGGAATTGAACTCGGGGCCTCAGAGACTGCAGTGCAGCGCTCTACCCACTGAGCTAAATCCCAGCCCACGTTCCCTCTAGTGCTGCAGAAGAAGCAGGTGCTGCGCTTCAGCCTTATCTTCCTGAGGACTCTGACCAATGGAGAGGCAAAGGCAGTAAACAGTCACAGTGGGGTCTCCAGTGTCGCTGCCTCTGTTCCACTGGCTGGGGAAGCGTGAGACTGTCCAGTACCCTGCCCGCTGCCCCTAGTATCTTGTCATCTTGAGCTGCTCTATCCAGTTGCTGAGTTTCGATAAAATGACTGCCTATGGCAGGGAAGTCCTGGTCCAAGGTGAGGTTTAGTACTGTGATGGTACCCTTAGGCTCACGAGATCTGAGTAGTTCGGGACCTGTCAGCTGTGTACAAGATATAGCTGCTTTGGACACAACTGTCAGACACTGTTCCAGCCCACGTGAGGGCCTGAGGACTGTTCTCTGCAGCTCTTCCAGGGAGCAACTACCGCCTAGAAATTGGGAGTCCCTTCCCATAGCAGTGGGCTGTGGAGTTTGTAGCTCAGCAGTGGGCCCTGGGTACCATTAACTCTGAAATGTGGCCTCCCTCTGCCCCCTCATGTGCCCAGGCCAGGGGTGGGATGGCTGCCTCAGTTTCCTCTGGCATAAGGGTGGGATCCCCCCTCGGTCTGTCTGAGGCCTTGCTTCTCCCCTTAACGGAGGGTCTCTGCAGTTGGCAGCATTTTCTTGTACCCACTTATTGGGTTAGCAGCCCCAGTAACCATTTTGCAGACTGATCAGCTCCTGGATTGTAATATAGAGACTTTCAATATGACGGTCACCTAGTGGGGCAGAATCTGTAGCCCCAAGTCATCTGTCTCCATCCTATAGTTGTCTCCTTTGCTATCTCAGTTGGCTGCATGGCTGGGCCTCTGTGGGAAAGACATCAAAAAAGGTCTGCCTCTCTGGAAGGCTTCTTCTTGGCATGCCTCTGTCCCAAGCACACTGGCTGCTCCTTGGAACAATGACAGAGCCCCTGACAAGCTCTTGTGCTATAATCAGTCTTCTTGGGTGTCTCCCTTGGGGGTCTGTGAACCATTCAGGGAAGGAGCTGTGTGTCCCTCATGGGTTGGTTTGGTATCGGCACAGAGCCTAGCACACAGTGGGTCCTTGTGTTAGTCAGATTTTTATTACTGTTACAATTAACTTGTAAAAAGATTTATTTCAGCTCACAGATTTAGAGGTCCTGGTCCTTGACTTTTGGCCCCATTGCTTGAGACCTGTGGTGGCACATCATCAGAGAGAGCATGATAGAGCAAAACCACTCACCCCATGGCTGGGAAATGAAAGAGAGAGGAAGGAAGAAGGGACCAAGGTCCTGGATCCTCTTTGAGGGCATGGCCTAAGAATGCAAACCCCTCCACTAATCCCCACCTCTTAAAGGTTCTCAGTAGCACCACAGGTTGGGGGCCAAGCATTTACCTTTAAGTGACCTTTAAGTGACATCCAAACCATAGCAGTCCTTAATGACAAGCTGTTGACCGGTGAGTGAGGGAAGAATAAATGAATGAATGAGGAAGGATCTAAGAGTCTTGGTTCTTGGTTCTGTTCAACAGCCAGCCCTCTGCATACCTTTGACATGCTCCCCGTTCTTCCATAGACTGATAGAATGGAGAGCCAGTGGGTACAAATCAAAATTCCAACTGATCCAAGGAGGAAATGGAAATGTGTGGAATGCTGTGCAAAAGCAATAGGGGAGTGGTGGAGACCAAGGCACACACATAAGTGATCATATCCACAGCCTTTTTAAACATTGAGCCAAAAGCAAAGAATGGTGTGTTTTAATGTGGAAAGGGAGTTCTCAGTGGGGACATCTTGTGATTTGATACCCTCTCCCGTCTTCCTAATTAACACTTGACAAGTCCTGAGGGATAGTGCAACTTACTGGTCCCTACCAGAGACTTGTCTGGGGATGAAGTTATTGATGGTGAGTGTGCTACTTGCTTCTGAGCCCTTATATGCTTGCGTGCTTGCAGGCAGCTAATGGATGGACAAGGTCCAGCCACTGTAGGGAAACCAGATTAGAGCATTGGATGTTTCCCTATCATTGAAGATTTCAAGGCAGTAAGAGGAGTCACAGGTAAGCATTAACCAGCCAGGGCCTGGCCTCTGCAGGGCCCCAGAAAGTGGTGTACCCTGGACCATTTGCCCAGAGATAAGCTATGAGGTGCCATAGGTAGTCTTAGCCTCATTTTACAGATGGGGAACCAGAGGCTCAAAGAAATCACCTGACTTCCCCCAAGGTCATAGAGTGTATGTGTGATGGAGCCATCGTTTGATCCCCAAATCTGTCTTGGAAGCTCATGCTCCATCAATGATACCAAGTGTCCCACTACCTCAGGGAGAGTAGACTCCTTTAGTTTCCATGGAGGCTGTACACTCTCTCTAATGACCTACTATAGCTTGCAAGCATGTTTAGATTCTTCAGGGAGCCAATTAGGACAACATAAGAATTCTAGTCTCACTATTTTAAAGTCACTTCCAGATGTTTGGGCTTTCTCCCCAAGCTTCACTAGCCATATTCACAAGACTTTCTCTGTAGATTCAATCTACTCTTTGAGAGTGAAGTTCTCCTTTTACCTTTGTTCTTCCTTGTTCTTAAGATAAACCCAAATAGCTTGATGACCTTCTGGCTCCTTCCAATTGCCCCGGGCCGAATCCTTCCCATCCTCTCTGGCATCTGACGTTGCTGACCTTGGCTGAATTCTTCTCCAAATTTCAAGACTTCCTGCCTGGACCTTACTGGACCTACCTAACCCCAAAGGACACAGGCCACACACATATCACACACCCTGGCACACAAAAGATATACCCACAGAACACACACACACCACACACTCCATAAAAACACACAGCACCTGTAAACACCAAACATAACACTCCACACACATCCACACATAAACACATTCATAGAACACACACATGCACCCCACATTCCCTACACAGTGCATACACAACATACCAACACCAAACACACATACCACTCCCACCATACACCCCCCCACACAACAGAGAACATGCACCTCACACTCCATATACACCGCACACACAGCACACACAAACGCCAATCATATATGCCATACATGGCACACACACCACGTACGTTCCATACACACCACCCACACAACAAACTCACCACACACACTCCCTCACACACACCAAACACATACATGCCACAACACACATCATTCATACATGCCACAGATGCACACCATGCATGCCACACACACCACACAGCACACCATCCATACACCACACATACCACACCCACACCACACCTGCCACCTGCATACACATGACTCCCACCGACACCTTCCTCTGGCTGGGGCTTTCCCTCCCACGGCTGAGTTCATCTCCCCCTGCAGCCCGCCTCCAGTTCCTCTCTCTGTGCTCACAATTTTCTGGAGCAGTGACTGCCTCACAGACGCCAGCGGATGTCAGAGGACCATGCTGGTTGCTTCCGAGCCTCAGAACCAGCACAGTATCTGACCATTGCCTCCTCAGGAGTGGGAGACAGAAGCAAGGGAGTAAGCCCTGAGCCATAATTATGAAAGGGACATGGAGAAGCTGGGCATGGTGGTGCACACCTGTGATTCCAGCACTTGGGAAACTGAGGCAGAAGGACCAGGAGTTCAAGGCCAGCTTGGTCTACATTGTGAATTCCAGGCCACCCTGGGTTATATGATGAGACCCTATGTCAAAAAACAAACAAACAAACAAAAAAAGAATGAAAGGGATAAGGAAAGTCTGGCCAGGAACAAGATAAAGACCGCTGGCTTGCCTGGATATGGCTATCTGCAGGCCCTGCCCCAAGGAACCTCTGTCCATCCACCCCACACCTGGTGGGCCTGGTGCACTCATCCAGGCTTGTTTGTGATGCAGGAATGGGGCTTCTCACCTTGCTGGGAGAATTGGGTTAGAGGGAGCTTTGCTGAGAAATAAACCTCTTAGACCTGAGCCATCTGTCCCTCTGAGCTCCCCTTTGCAGCTCTGTGCTCCCTGTGGACATGAACAGAATGGAACAGGGAAGGTGCCCCACCCCGCCCCAGCTGAGCCCCTTTGCAGACACTTCTCTCCTGCCTACTCGCCTCTGAGTTGGTCCTCTCATCTCCACTGTGCAGAACAATGTAGAGGGATAAAGGGGGAGAGGATAATCACAACGTAAATGAGGTAAATTCTTGAACACATGGGAAAAACAGGGGAATATAACCCACATATGCATCCGAGTTTTACTGCAAAGTATTCAAAAGGTTCCATGAACTTCGTAAGTTGATGAAAGTGTAACCAAAACTGCTGTAATAGTTGCAGAATGGAAAAAGGAAATGCTGTACTACTCTGTACCCCACCAACATTTACCAATAAAGGGAAAAAAGAAAAAAGTTAAATTAAATTAAAGGGGAAAAAAAAAGAAAAAAGAAAAAAGAAAAAGAGCCTGTTGTGCCCAGAGCACACAGAATATGCTGGACTGGGCTGGGCCTTGCGTCCTGGTGTGTGGGACTCAGGCACCTGGCCACTGTCCCCATTCTTCACATGGTCAGATTGTGCTGTGATGAAGGGGTGGCCTGCAGGGACAGCTTTGTTTTAGCAGAATGCTGTGGCTCAGGCCCTCTCACCAGCTCTCAAACAAGGATGCTCCATGCATTTTGCCTGTGTGTGTATTTATTGTTTGGGTGTTCTTTCCAGAAGATTCACATAGGGGGTTGGGAAAGGGTTCCTTCAGGGGCCATTGGATGCTGGTGGTTAAATGCTAGGAGTGTGAGTGTACCTGAGGACGGCTGAGATGTAGCTGTCCTGGCTGACTGCCCTTAGGTCTTGCTACCCCGCACTCTAGCAGGCTTGGAAGTCTCTGCATTTGTAGCTGCCACAGGTCATGATGGAATCCTCGACTGTCACGCTGGAGGAACCACATGGGGGCTGAAGTCACGTGGGCTGAGTCTGGCTCATGGTAACTCTGAAGGTTGGTGGCATGATTGGAACCAGGACCTTGGGTTCCAGAGCTTTCCCCGGGGCTCTTACTGCCTGAGGTGAAGACCTCCAACATCACAGCTCACTGCTGTAATGGCTGAAGGGGCCATTCAAGGCTTCGGGTGTCTCTGGCGCTGGGCATGAAGGTCTCTGCTGGATGGAGCCTGGCTTTGGGAGCATTACACCTGTGGGAGAGCCCCGGGCACCACCCAAGACTGCAGTGTTGGCTTGATCCTGCAGAATCTGCAGCTCCTTTGGCGGATTCCTGGGGAGAAGCAACAGAGAGGGGTGGGGGCAGAGAGGCAGAGGGGGGGACAGAAAGGGAGGTAGAAAGAGGGAGGAAGACACAATTAAGCAGGGGCTTTTCATGGCAAACAATAAAAATAAAACTCAGTAAATGTTTTTGAATGAAAAGAAAAACAAAGGAGCCACAAATGAACAAGAAAGGTTATTAGATTATGGTAATGAAATTAGGTTTTCTCTCTTGTTTCCAGATTATTATGATATGTTCTATAGTGTGGAAGTTAATACCATAGAATCCGGAGCTAAATTATTTGGAATCAAAGCCCAGCTGTACCACAAACTAACTGTGTGACCTTTAATAAGTTACTTAACTTCTCTCTGCTTTAGTAGTTTATCTGTAAAAATAAGGACAGTAATGGTATATAACTTTTAGGATTATTGTGAGGATTAAATGTGTGAGTAGATTTAAATACTGCACCAAGTAATTGCTATATAAGCATTAACTACAGGAAAAACAAATTTAATTATCATAATTCATCCATAGCTTCATGCATTAATCATAAATAAGTGCTAACATTGGTGTGATTGTCTTTGTACTTTTACTTCCAACTTGAAAATGCTTTCTTCTTCCCATAGTGATAACCCCAGCAATGTATAGTGTAACTTACTTTTTTCTGTTAATACCATGTTATAAGAATTTTCCACCAGTATTTGTGATGGAAGCCTATGATTTCCTGATCACCACTCTCCCTTTGCCCCTGTCCTCACCTTTAGAGTGCATGATGGTCTTTTCTGGTTCCTACAGTATATACTGTGGCTAAAAATTTTTTTTTTTTTTTGCAAATATGGTGGTAATTCTCTACTCCTCCCTTGCAGCTTATTCTATCAAGATATGAGGTCTGTTTCCTTGCTTAGAAGACCCTCAACTAAATGGGTTGACTCAGTAGCTACAACAATGGGCTTAAACACAAAAAAGATCATGTGCATGGCAGTGTTGGGTAGCATCTCATTCCATTGTACACAGGGTTGTTATGAGTCAGACTCAACTCAAAGGCACCTAACAACAAAAGCATCTGGCTGGCTTTTTGTTACTTGCTTTGGCCAATAGCAGGGGGCAGAGATCAATCCGGGCCAGTTCTAAGCCTCCATCTAAGGAGGCCTTCTGTGTTCCCAGTCACAGAAGTGGTGCCCTGGGATCTCACAGTTAGAGAATCAGTCCATGATGGTGGAAGGGCAGGTGTGGTGGCAGTGGCAGCACTGCCTGCTTTAGCTAAACTTATGGCATGGTGGACCAGGAACAGACAGGCACCTGGGCTGTGGGTCTGGGGTAAAAACCTCTAAAGACCTTCCCCAGAGAGCTACTTCTGGAAAGCAAGAATCCCATCTCCAAGTTTCATGACCTTCATGAACAGTGCCACCAGCTGGAGACCAAACATTAAGCACATGACCTTTCAAGGGCACTTTCTATTCAAACCATGATTCAAGGTGTTCCAACTGAGTCCATCACTGACTGACAGATCTCAGCCTCCAAACATGGGAGACAGCCCAGCCAGTATCAGCAGAGCTGCCTCTCTAAACCTTAGATGCCATCTGTAATCCCAGCACTCGGCTACATAAAGAGACCTTCCCTCAAACAAACAAACAAACAAACAAACAAACAAACAAGAGAGAGAGAGAGAGACCTGCCAAAGCTAGAAAACATGCCTAGCTGACATGCAGACTCATGGAAAATTGTTACTGCTTTGGGTCCCTGGAGTAGAGGGTAGTTTTTAATGCAGCTATGGCTAGTGGATTCAATCCCCAGCACTGCAAAAAATGGGAGAAGGACATGACAATCCACTCCCCAGGCAATCCCCAAACAACTAACCACTGAAAATCCTATGAGGGTCGCTGTGAGTCAGACATGACTTGATAGCACCTAACAACAACATGGCTAATGGATCTAATTACAAGGGTCAGGGCCACAGATCTGGGTTCCCTTTGACTGGTCCACTGGGCAGGAAGGGCAGCCAGCTTCTCCACCTCTTCCTTTCCGGGGTCTATTGTTCTGGGCTCTCACGTCCACCCTGGTACTGCTGCTGCTGAAACCCCCAAGCCACCACATTTGTCCTGATGGGTAACCTTTGTCCCTGAAGTCTGAAGCCCTCGGGGTGGGAGAGATCTCTGCAGCCCTTGCGCCCCAAGGCTGCTACTGTGGGTTGAGTCATTTTGTTGTGGTTCAAAGCTGTGAGCAAGGCAGGGCCCTTGGGAGCCAGGCAGTCTCTCAGGCACTAGGGGCCTTCCCACCTGGCCTCCCCAGCAGCTTCCTTGCTGGTGGCCACAGGACACAGGGAAAGAAGGGAACCTGACAGAGGCTCCAGGCTCGCAGGCCTCCCAGCTGGTGGCATGGAAAGAGCTGCCAGACTGACCCCAGCTTAGTGTGAGCAGTGCCAGGCCAGGTGTGGCGCCAGGATCCAAGCCCCTCGAGAGCAACAGAGTGAGTGTACTGAATGTTCCTTTTTTTAAAAAAAAGTGGTAAAGCGATCGTACTGCTATGTGGATTGCTATACACATTCTAAATACTTTAAGAAAGCTTTTTTATTTTCCCTAGTAAATGGGTAAATATGGTCTATTCAGCAAATCAGCCATTCATGTATCACATTCATTTTCTAAGATGGTCTTGTCACTTTAACCCAGAGTCTTCTATACCTTGTCATCCTGTGGGCCCAGCACAGCACTTAGATACAAAGTGCTGCTCAGGAAAGGCTTCAAAATGCTATTCAGCTTTTGTGTGTCCCATCTGGGGCTCACGTCTCTTCTTGTAGACAGAGACATGGGTGCTCTCATGTCTGTGAACTGAGGTACATGAGGCTGGATTCCAGGAGTTGGCACATGCCCAAATCCAGCTGTCGATTACACAGCCCCCTGATCCTGGCTTCTGCTCTGCCTCAGTTTCTCTCTGGGCCTCAGTTTTCCAACCTATACAACGGCCACAAGATGCCCCCTAGGGTAGATCCAAGGATTTAAATGAGATCACATGGTAAGGAACCAGCAAATATGTTTGCTTCCATCTTCTTGGCTTAAATTGTTTATAAATTTCTGCAGTGGAATTGTAAAAATATACAAACAAAAAGAAATCCAGGGTTGACACAGGAGTGACAGACAGACCTAGATTATTCTCTCCAAGCAGTGTGTGCCTAACGAAAAGGCTGTGCTTGGACTGTGCACTGGAAGTGAGCCTGGCTGTGTTTCCTATTGACTGTGTCTGGGCGTGGAGTGTGCGGGGCGTGTGTGTATATGTGTCTCTCTGCACAATGCCTATGTTGTTGTTAGGTGCTGTTGAGTCAGGTCCAATTCATAGCAATCCTATGTACAACAGAACAACACCCCTCCCCCCCACCTCCCCACACACGGTGCCCTGCCCAGCTCTGTGTCAGTGCTTTTCTGTTATTCATAGGGTTTTCAATGGCTGACTATTTCGGGATTTTTTGGGGAAGCGGGCTGCCAGGTCCATGTCTGGTTTTTGCAGTGCTAGGGATCAAGCCCAGGGCCTCAGAGTGCGCAGAGCAGCTCTCTACCAACTGAGCGACAGCTCACAGCTATATAATGTCTATATGTGTGTCTGTGTTTAGTTGTACGTGTAGCATTTGGTATACATTTGTGTGGTTGTGTGGAATGTGTGTATGCCTGTGCATGTGTGTAGTCATGTTTGTGTGTGTGTGTGTTGGTCTGTTTGTCTGTTCACCTGTGTATATATAGTGTGTGTGTGTGTGTGTGTGTGTGTGTGTGTGTGTGTGTGTCTGTGTGTAGGGTGCTTGTATCTGTGGCTGTGGGTGCATAAGTCTGTGTGTATGTCTTTTTGTAGAGTAGGTGTTTGTGCAGGTATGTATTTGTCTGTGTGTGTGTGTGTGTGTGTGTGTGTGTGTGTGTGTGTGTATGTGCTCCTCCTGCTCTGCCCCCCAAGCTCCCTTTCCTTTCTTGGGGCCTCTGAGCTCCCCAAGAAGGGGCAGGAGTGAGAGGCAGGGCAGGTCCCCGCAGGCTGCCCTCAGCGCCAAGATGGCAGCTCTCTCCCCTAGCCTGCACCTTTTCTCGAAGATGCGCTCCTCCTCTGCAGGCCTCAGGGAGGGGGCAGAGATGTGGCAGCCACCGCCCACCCTCCTCCTTGCCCTTGCCCTTTGCTGGGCAGCCGATGCCTCACAGTTGGTTCTCAGTTCCCAAGGTGCCTGCAAGGGTGAGAACGGGTTATTTTTATCCAGCCCTGGTGGGTGTGATGGCAGCGGGGAGGAGTGGCTCTCAGCCTCTCAGTGGCCGGTGGCTGGAGCAAGCCTGTCTTCCTCCCCTGCTCCTCCCCTTGTTACCACACCAGCATCCCCTGGGGGTAGGACTCTTGGTAGCTAAGAAGGACATGAGGCTCTGGCGCTGGCCAAGGGCTCCTCGGGGCAACAGTCACAGAAGAACAGGCAGGGCTGGGGCCTTCTTGGGCCTCAGAGAGCTGAAGCCCTATGTTGGTGTCAGGCCTGGCTGGTTCTAGGCTCTGTGGTACAGTGCTCTGTGATCCTCTGACCAGAGAGATCCCAGAGTCCTAACCTCCTACCTGGGGCCAGCAACTCCAGTGTACCAGTCTGTACCTGGTCTGGGCCCTTGTGTGGGGAGCTGGGCACTTATATGCCTCCTGGGCATGGGCCCATCCCTCTCTCTGCCCAGGCACCCCCAGGCCCAGGAGAGCACAGCCTCACCTCTGGGACTCACATGGAGGATGGAGCCTGTTTTGTGTCTCCACCTTTGTGCCTGGAACTAGAGGGCACTTGCCTGCCTCTAGGGGCTGTGCTGTCCCCTGCCAAGCTGGAGCTCTCTGCACCTACATGCCCCCCACACATGCTGGTGGCCTACACTGCTGGCCCAGGCTTCAAGTGGGTTTCAGGCCTGCAGGTCAGCTGGCAGGCTTGGTTTGCAGATTCCATATGTTCCTCTCACCCCACAGCTCCTCTGTCTTCCGTGTCTCCCTCTCATCCATCACAGGCCCTCGCCCTTGCTGCTTCCTCTGCCCCTCACAGCCCTAATGCAGCTCCTGGCCTTTCCTCGAGTCTCACAAATGTCACCTCCTCTAATGCCTCCCACCTAGGGGATGCCTGCTCTCCCACACTGCTCCTTCCTTCCTTACTCCCTCTTTTCCTTCTTTCCCTTCTTTTTCCCTTCCTTCCTTGGGATTGAACCTAGGGCTGTGTGCATGCTAGGCAAGTGCTCTACCACTGAGCTACATCCCCAGCCCTTGGTATTTTGAGACAGGGTCTCACTGTGTGCCATAGGCTGCTCTGGAACTTTCCCTTCTCCTGCCTCAGTCTCCCCAGTACTGGGATTACAGGCGTGCACCACCATGTCTGTCCCCCCCACTCCACAGTTTTTCAGTTGCTTCCTGCTTTTCATTGACAGAATGTGCTAAGTTTGAAACAGTTAATTTGTTACCTCTTTTGGGGATTCAGTTTCCCCATTAGACTCTAAGCTCCATGAGGCTGAGATCACACCTGTTTGTGGCCCCTCTGTGCCACTGCCTGACACCTGGCAGAGGTGAGGGCTGATTCCATGCCTGGCCTGTCCCACAGCCACCCCAGCTGGGGAAGGGTGTGTGTGCTTACCTTTCGGGGAGGTCAATTTGGCTCTGGGAATGAGGTGACAGCAGGGCCTGAGTTTCAAGGGCTTGGTATGATGCCTTCTCCCTGAGGATGGGTGCAAAAGAGCTCAGATCTTCCGTTGGTGGGCTTGGGACACCCTGATGATACTGATTCTGGGAATAATGCACTTCTCACTTGGGCATGTGGTGGGTATTAAGCATTGTAAGAAACTCTCTTAAGCACTGTTAAAATCAATATTGAAGTTAATAGGTTTTTTCTGTAAGAACTCCTTGTGATGTTCATTCTCCTATAAATAAGTAATGGTGCAGGGAATGGGGTAATCTGACTCCCTAATTGGCAGCTGTGGACTCTCCCTTGCTGCCCTGGATGCCTTGAGCAAAGAACTGTCAGCCAAGCAGCCAGCCAAATCACCCTCATACCAGCACCTGCTACACTGAAGCTACGTGGCAATAATTGCAGCTGCTTCCTCTAAATTCTGAAGGTGCAGCCTCAGTCACAACTGTTTCAAACAGTTTGTACCAGACTTTTTGCTATGAATCTTAGTGGACCTTTGATGCCCTTGTGAGCAACTCAGGCCAGAGGAGAACATTTGTTCCTGGTGGCCCAACAGAGGGATTTTTATGACTAGTGCAAAGGGGACTATACTATAATTGGTGCAAACACAAGCCTTCATTTGCCTGAGTTGTCTGTGATTTGTGCATACATCCCTTCTCTGGCTATATAAGAAAGCTCTTTGGCTCATTTAGTAAGCCACCCAGGACACACCCTCCCATGCTGTCCTGTTGTTGCAACATGAAGCCCAATAAAAGGGTTCTCTCTAGTGATCTTTTTGCCTACCTTAGTAGATTAGACTGAGCTGGTAACATGAAGAAAGAAGCCGTAAAGACAGCAGAATGGTGGTGATGGCAGTGGTGAAAGGTGGCAGAGACAACAGAGCAGCCAGCATGTTGAGCAGCAGAAGTAGCAAAAAGGCTGGCTGCTTGACAGCTGGGGAAGAGGTAAAGCCGTAAGATTGACAGTCAACAGAAGCAGCAGAAGCAGAAGAGCAGTAGTAGCTGCCTCCTGAATGGCAGCAGTGGTGACAGCAGCCATAATAGTAAGAAGCAGCTGAACTTGTGAGAGAGCAACTAGGGCAGCACCCCCTGAAGAACAGAGAGCTGTCAAGTCTTTAGGATCAAGGTTTTCAAACACTCTAGGTGCGGGAGCTGTAACACTGGCCACCGTCAAGAGCTGAGGAATCTTGACTTCCTTGGCATACATAAGAGCTGTAGCACTAGAGAATGCTACTTTCTGCTGGTGCTCCCACCATCTGCTATCACTGCCTGCTGCCATAAAATGGTCAGGGATACAAACATTGTAAATGACCAGGACTTGAAGAGCTTCTCCTTGAGTACCTATGATTTCTATCCAGGTAGAGCAAAAGGACTCCAGCCAGCTGGTTGGTAACACTATGGCTAACATGTGTAGGGATGGCTTGAGTGAGCTTTCATTCCCAAGGCCTAGGAGATCAAGAATATTCATTCAAGGAACCCAGGGCAAACCAGACTAACAGAGGGAAAGGTTGGCTTTGGCTGGGCTTGGTGGCGAATGCCTATAATCTCAGCACTCAGGAGGGTGAGGCAGGAGGGTCGACATGAGTTTGAAGCCAGTTTGGTCTACATAGCCAGTTCTAGGACAGTCTGGGTTACACAGTGAGGCCCTGTCTTTAAAAAGCAACCAACTAACCAATCAATCAATCAATCAATAAATAAAGTAAAAATAAAAAAGAAAAGAAAGGAAAGAAAAGGTGGGTTATGTGATGTTATCACAAAGTCAAGGTTGTGAGATGACCCCTGAGTACATCATCTTCATGCTCCTGTCTGAAAAACTATTCAGCACTGTGGAGAAATGTCTGTGTTTTAGACACAGTAATTCTTCCCTTGGCACTCTAAGAATCCTAAATATAGGAAATGTTTTATGTGCATATATGCCTTTTGCCATATACTTTTTTTGTGTGTGGTACTTGGAGTTGAATCCAGAGTCTTGCACATACTTTGTAAGTACTCTACACCCCCAGTCCATTTTTTTAAATTATTATTTTGAGTCAGGACTCCACTGAGTTATGCAGGCTGCTGCTAACCTCAAACTTATAAGCCTCCTGCCTCCACCTCCCTAATTGCTGGGATCATAAGCATGTGCCACGTGCCTCTCCATATACTTTCATATAATGCATTGAAATGCCCAAGCAAATAAATTCATGATAGCACATTCACTCAATGGCAAATTATAATGCAAATATTAGTCAAATAACACCACTTCAAGAATCTGCCAGATGGTCCTAAAGGGATAGGAAGTTTTATGGGGAAAGATACTCATCCTCATTGAGTTGCTATTAGAGTAACATTGGAAATCTCTAGCATGTACAAAAATGGAAGCTTGATAAATGGCATGCTGTGGGCTGTGTTTATGAGGAAGTCTAATTCTGTCTTCCTTACTATACAGGTGGCATATTTTCATTGCAGAAACTTTCCCAAACAAATGCTTCCTTGCATGCCACTGCTCAGAGATGACTCCTGCTAACATCCTGGTGCAAAGGAATAAGTTCATTCATCAGTATTTTGGGTGATTATAATAATAGTGATAAACATGAAAGATACAATGGTGAACACAGGGATTTAGCAATTAAAAAGTTTGTTTAATGCTGCATGCAAGACTGAAAAGAAATAAAGAGAATATTGAATATGGCTAGTCTTGAACATATTTCTGTATTTCCCAGACCCACTAAATGTTAAAGTAACCATAACCACTAGACAAATAAAATAAAATAAAATGAAAGTAGGCATTTTCTAGAGGGTTAAACAAGAAAAGGCCCAAATAACTCAGCTCTCTGGATCAGGGGAGGCAGAAGACCTAAATATTCATATCATGAGGGTGAAAAATCTTTAGAACACACATTAATAGGTCCCATGCCATCCTGCCAGCACAGACCCTCATCCCATCTGCCGGTGGGTATTTTCTATGCATGGGGATTTGGGATGTTCAAATTCAGAGCATGGATTAATTAATTTGCTCATTCATCCATGATGAATTTACTCTGTTCCAAGCATGAGACAAGCCCAATAGAACGGCTTCTGAATTTCTGGACAGGAAGGATGCGGGTGAGCAGTCTAGCAGGGTGGCTGAGTGTTTGCACTGTGAGCAGCCTGCTTCACCTAGGCCATCATGTGTTTGGGGGAGCTGGGGCTGGGGCTGGAGGTCAGGGTGTCTGAAGCCTCTAAACCACCTGTTGGGGTGCTATGGTGGACAGAGATGCTGCATAGGTCTTTGCCGTGCTCAGGACTGCTTGCCAGGGCCTGTTCCCCAACACTTGCAGTTTGGAACCTCCCCAGACCTTGAAATTGCTGCTCAGAGAGCATCAGCCCTGGGGAACAGCCCTACCTTCTGAGGAGAAGACGGAGAAACAGAGAAGCAGGATGCAGAGAAGGCTGGAAAGGACTAGAAGCCTCATAGTGCGGTGGCCGGATTCTCACGTTTTGGGGAGGGCCAGGTGCCACAGTAGGCCTCCCTTGGGCCTGCATGGACATTTATAGAGTGACACAGAGAGGCGGTGCCTAATAGGTGGGGCACACCAGTTCTGGAAATCTCATAAAGAGTAGAGCCAGTCCCTCCCGAAGAACAAAACCAGTTTTTTTGAGAAGTCAAGAGTATTTAGTGACTTGTAACATGGAGAGCTATAAATGCCTAGCCCTGAGACCTGCCCTGTGCTGTTGGGGCAGGAATCTCTTGCCACAGGGAGCTACTGCCCAGGGTTGAACATTAACTTTTAGTGTTAGTAATAATACCACAAGTGCAGATCTTCCTGTCTTTCCTAGATGTGGCTGGGAGACGGACATTTGCAAAGACTCAGGGGTGGTCAAATGACCTGGGGTTGAATCCTTGCTCTGATGTTTGTCAGTGGTGTGACCTTGAACTTGTCTCTGAGTCTGCTGCCTTTCTGTGAAGTGGGCACAGGGCTGCCTGTGTCACAAGGCTGCATGAGGACAGGTATGAGAAGGCATCTTCACCAAGCTGGGGATGCACCCCACTGTTAAATTATGTGGGGCTGCAGCTGGCCTGTAGTGGGTAAAAGTGATAAAATACTTCAGGTACAGAGTTGGCCTGAGCAAAGCACTGAGGAAGGGAGCATCCGACCAGGGCAGCAGGCCTCGGGAAAATCTGCCACTGGTGCGGGGTTGTCACTCATTCATTGGACATATGCATTGGGCTGGGTCATGCTCTGAGCCTCAGGGACAAGGAAGACACTGTGCCTGGCCTTGGGGGACTTCTGTGGGTGGAGGCAGCTGTGCAGACAGGTGACTGTCACATGCGATATAAGTGCTATCCATGAAAGGCTAGTGAGGGACAATGTGCTGTCTGGGGGTGGGGGAGGGGGAGGAAGTTTTGCAGAGATGTGCTAGATGGGGTGGGATGAGGGGTGGACCAGCAGGGTGGGTCAGGTCTTGGTGGGCTTCCTGGGAAAGGCGTTAGATTGGCTAAGCTATGAGACAAGGAGGCATGGGGTTTTTTCAGCTGACTAGAGACTGATGCCATGAACACAGGGGGCTCCTTTTCTATCCAGAATGGTCTCTGGATGTCCTCTTAATAATGGTGCATGGGTCCCTTAGGGGGCATGAAGGATCAGGGCCTCTTGGCCTATGAGAAATGGTGGGTGAGTGATTGCCAGGCACCCTGCTCAGCCTTTGCCAGAGCCACGCTCAAACTCTGACTCCTGAACTAGCTCTGGCTCATCTTTCCGGACCCAGCTCAGAAATCTCTTCCTCCCAAGTCTCCCTGAGCCCCTGGTAGAGCAAAGGACTGTGTGCTGGGACTGTTACCTCTCAGCATGCCATTTATCTAAGGCTACAGAGATCCTGGAGACAGGGCCTGAGCTGAGCACAGGGGACAAATGAAGGGTCAGGGCAGACACTGCAGGCCTATTGCATCGTTATACTCAGCAGGGTCTGTCTGATCAGTTGTGAGTCGTGGAAGACTCTTCAATGCCTTGCAAGTGCTGAAAGTCCATCATGGCACCTGCCTACCTGGTCCCAGGGCAGGTGGTCACCGGGAGATGACTGGGAGATAAGGCTTGGGCGGGAAGAGTCAACCCCATCGAAGTGCAACTGGCTCCATATGCCCGGAGAAGGAGCATGCAGGCCTCCTCCCTCTAAACAGAGTACAAAGAAAAGTTGTGGGAGGGGGTTCCTTGTGGTTGAGCAGGGTGGTGGCGATCCCTGGCTGAAGAAGAAACGTGAGTGATTTGTAGATGGTGTAGCCTGCAGGAGCTCCCGTCTAGACCCCAGCAAGGTTAGCAGAACCTTCACATATCCTGCCTCTGTGCACAAATACAGAATTTGCCCTTGCAATGCGAGGGCCACCTGTCCTTTGCCTTACTAAGCCTGCCAAGGAAATGATGCTGGTCCCCAGCCCAGCAGGTCCCATAGGAAGATGCCAGTGTCACTGCAATTCCAGGATCTAGCAGGTTCCTGGCAGCCAAATCAGACATTCCTGCTGTTGGAGCCTGGTCCATGGTGCCTTTCCTCAGGCCTTCTTACTGGCTACAGATTGATTAGAGAAGCAACTTAGGCTACCTGCTCAAATCAATGGCCGGGGAGTATTTTGAGCCAACCTGCATGTATTTATATATTTGCAAAGATTTTAAAGTTAATTGACACAAAGAAACTGGTTGGGGCTGCTTAGTTTAAGGACTTTAGGGCATGCTGCCTTGGTCATCTGACCCAGCCCCAGTCTGATACCCTTTGCTGTCAGTGTTCTGAGCTCCAATGGCCATGATGGACGGGAAGTGGCCCTGGCAGGGGATGTGAGCTGGAAGACCCTGTGAGTCTACCAGGGACAACTGCAGAGCTGGTGCCCAAGAGACTTGAGATAGCCATCGTTGTGAGGAGGGTAGGGCAGAGAGGGGGTGGCTTTCTCAAGAGGCATTTTCGAGCCAGCATACTGTTCTTACGCAGACTACAGGCTACCACACAGGCGACCGCTAGGGTTAGGATCACTCTCGTGGTCCATGCCAAGGACTAGTACCACTATTTTATTTTTCATCTGGGTCATTTGACAGTGCCACCACCAAGTTCTCTGGGCAGCAGAAACTCACCTGATACCTGTTGTTACCTGTTGTAACAGGAACCCTTCGCACCACAATACTTCCTTGTTGCTTTTGGCAAAGCATCATCAGAGGGAAAAGGAAAACCTAGCAGGCAGATGGGGCAGGAACTAGGTCAACTCTTATTTAAGGTGAACCCTAATTGCTTAGCAGGTGTGGAAATCAGGAGTGGACGCTTAGGCTGGTGAAGAGAGACATTTGTCTGGATCTACTGACCAACTAAATGTTGATAATTTTTCTGGGATTTCTCACCATTCAACTCTGGAACCAGAAATGGACTTTTGGTTCTCAGCACCACATTGTTGTTACTGCACAGTGGAGCCATAAGGTCGCTGCACAGCTGAGGAAAGGAGGCATCTGCTGTCTCAGGGCGCGCTCCTCACTCTCGCACGTACAACACCTGGGTCTGAATGGGTTCCTGGGGCAGATAGGTTCAGAGTTCCACCTGATTTTTAAGCACTCACAACCAATATTTAAAAAATGCTCACACCAAATTATGGAACTGATCTAGGTCTCCATTAATTTAAACAACGTGGGCATAAAGTGTAAATTTCAAGCTCAACCTCGCTCCCCATGAAAGCTGCTGTTCACAGATTTTCACATTTCAAAGATAGCTATCAACTTCTTACTTTAAAAAAGGAAGAAACACCTCTGGCTTTTTAGAGTATTGAAAATCTCATCTTGATCTGTGAGAAGTGAAAATGAGAAGCATTTTAACAGGAACAGCTGTAAATTTAAGCCCATACAGTTTTTTTTTTTTTTTTTTTTTTTTTTTTTTTTTGCTTGATTTTTCACTAGCTATGTCTCCCAGGTGGCCTACTGCATCGTTATACTCAGCAGGGCCTGTCTGATCAGTTGTGACCAGGTTTAGCCTTATGTAGACCAGGTTTAGCCTTGAACTTGTGTGAACCCTCCAGCCTCCTCAGACTCCCCAGTGCTGGGATTATAGGCCTGCGGAACCATGCCTTGCTATGCAGTTTTACTACCCAAACCCTCTCCCCTCAAAAAACAAATCAAAATAAACAACAACAACAACAACAACAACAACAGAAACCCAAAAAACAAATCCTCAAATTTGAGACTTTGAGTGATTTCCAAAGACGATTTTGAAAACTTGGCAGCCTTCCTAAGGAGAAAGTCTCTGAGACACACCTAAGACACGGGAATTTACAAGGAAGCAAAACATTTAAATTCAAATCTGTCATCTCTAAGCCCAGTGAGGAAGCTGCCCCCAGCGTCCCCACCTTTTACAGTTAGGGAGTTTCTTTTTGGCCTACATCCCACACTGGGCCCTCAGGCAGTGCCTCTTCTTACAAGAGGGTTTTATAGTTTATAGACCCTGTAATTCACCAGAAATTACTCTCCCTCCTTTATTTGCATGGCAAACTACAGAGGAGATCATAATGGAGGGCGGCTTTGATCCCAGGCTCTGTCCTCTCAACTTGAATTCTCTCCCCACGTCAGGAGGGCATGCACTTACTTTTCATCTTAGGTGATAGTGAAGTTTCCCTTCACTTTGCAAGAAAAGGGTCATGGGAACTCCTCAGCTGGAATCAGGCCTGTTGGACTCCGGAGAGGCAGCTCTCCCCAATGTTCCAGGAGTGTTCACGAGCACCTGGAAATAGCCTCCGACACTGATGCTGGCTTACACTCCACAGGCATTGCACCAAAACATGTTTTCCACTTACCTCAAGTTTCCTCATAACCCTCCAACCCAATGGTCTTGCTTGCTCTGGGCCTCCTTCTGTGGAGGTTCAGGCTGGTATCAGGGGTGGGGGATATCCCCTCAGCCCGGCTCTTGCTGACCCCTGAGTCCTCGATGGTGCTGTGCCAGTTTACCTCCCTTCCCATAGGGTTGGCTGTGGGGCTGCTCTCTTTCAACATGGTGGCTTGGAGGTTTCTCCACCAGGATCATGCCGAAATGTCCTGATCTCCACCACAGAATCCTGCAGAGATCAGCAGGCTCTGTCTATTCCATTCTTCAGCGTCCACTTCACGTTCGTGTTGGACCACCTGTGAAGCCAGGCTTTGTGTCCCTGACAGAAAGAGCCCCTTGGCTTTCGCCTTCTTTCTTTCTCTCTCTGGCGCTTTCTGCCTTTTGTTCCCATGCCCTCACATGTCCTACCATGTTTGCAGCCTGCCATGGAGTACTCAGCACACTTTTGTTCAATTTTTGTCCCCTTCTCTCCCTTATATTTGCTAAAAGCACAGGCTCTAGAGTCATATGATCCTGGCCTTCACAAGAACTCTGTTACGTTTTAGCTGTGTGATCTAGACAAGTTGCGGGACTTCCTTCTCTGTGCCTGTTTTTTGCAATGTAAAATAGTAGCTAGTGCTGGAGAAGAACAAATCTGTTTGATGAGGATGTAATGCTACAGTGTTGTGCTATATAAAAATAATTGTATAATGTGGTCAGTTTGCCGATGTGAGGAATAAATCTTTCTCTTCCTTTTTGTCACCCCTAAAGTGTTTATTGCCTGCAGCCATAGCCCTGTGGCATCCAATCCCGTCAGATCTCAGAAGCTAAGCAGGGTCAGGCCTGGTTAGTACCTGGATGGGAGATCGCCTGGGAACACCAGAAGCTGTAGGCTTGGGAGAAGGACCTGGCAACCCCCTCCCAAAAATCAATCTGCCATTGAAAACCCTATGCACAGCAGAGAAGCACTGACAATAGTGTTTCCCCTGTTGTACAGAGGGTCGCTATGAGTCGGATACCGACTTGACGGCACCTAACAACAACAACAACAACAAAGTGTTTATAATAATAATTATTACAATAGTTCAGCAATAAAAAAATTAAATAATGTCATTTGCAGCAAAATGGATGGAACTGAAGATCATCATCTTAAGTGAACACAAGCTCAAAAAGAGAAATACCATTGTTGTTGTTGTTGTTGTTAGGTGCCATCGAGTCGGTATCCGACTCATAGCGACCCTCACAGGGTTTTCAATGGCTGAGTGCTTCGGGATTGCCTTGGGAGTGGATTGCCTGGCCCTTCTCCCATTTTTGCGGTGCTGGGAATAGAACTCGGGACCTCAGAGACTGCAGTGCAGCGCTCTACCCACTGAGCTAAATCCCAGCCCATATGGAAGCTGAATCTTACTTAAAGTAAGAAAAATTCTATACATAAGTTGATTTATAAAAAATGCACAATTAAACTTAGCAAAGAAGGGATAATATAATGAGTAGAAAGAAGAATAGGAGGAACTAGCAGAGGGAAGTGAAGATTGCAGAAGGTGGGATGGGGAGGAGAATCAATGTAGATGGATAAAGGGGGAGAGGATAATCCCAATGTAAAAGGAACTTTATGAGTACATTAGAAAAATAGGGGAATATAACCCAAATATGCATATGAGCTTTACTACATAACAGTCATAAGGCTCCATAAACCATTTAAGTTGATAAAAGTGTAACCCAAAGTGATATAATAGTTGCATAATAGAAAAAGCCAATGCTGTATTACTCTGTACACCACCATCATTTATCAATAAAGAAAAGAAAAAAATAATTGGGTATTACAATAATTAAGGATGAAAGTCTATTGCCTGCTCTAAACTAAACAAAGTCATCCTGACCCTGAAATTCTAATGAAGTCAAATTTAATGCCTATCCAAGATTCAATATCATTCCAAGATTAAAAAAAAAAAAATTCTGGATAGTCTTACTTCACCTAGTAACCACTGATTTAGATTTCCAGCTTCAGAATTCTTACAGTGTGCTAATGTAGGTTTCCTTATTTTATGGCAAATTATATTGTACATAATTAGGGGGTATATAGTGATACTACATTATGTACAGTGTGGCATAATTAAATTAAACTAATGAACATATCCATTCCATTATCATTTCTTCCTCTTGCCTAATTGCAACCTAACCAACCTATTTTCACCTCCCCTATCCTTCCCTATGGTCCCGGGTAACCACCATTGTCTTGTCTGCTTTTACGAGTTTGGTTGTTTTTGATTCCATGCATAAGAGAACATGGGATTTTTGGTTTTTGATGGTTGGCTCACTTAACATAACATCCATGTTGTTGCAAATGACAGAATTTTGTTTGTTCAAGTTTCCCATGTACGAGATGTACTTTACCCTTTCATCCACTGATGGACACTCAGGTTGATTCTGTATCTTGGCCATTATGGATAGTGCTGCAATGAACACAGGCATAGAGGTAGCTCTTCAACAGAGTGATTTCAAGTTCTTAGGAAATATAACCAGAAGTGGGATTATTGCACTTCACTCCCTTCCCAATGACAACCTGTCTCCTCCAAATATCCAACATTCCAGGTGTGCTCAAGGATATCTGATGCTTCTTTCCTGTGGAACTGTCTTTATGGCAAAGAAAACACAAATTTAGGTCTAAATGACCACTCCACCTCGAGTGGATTCTGCTGGAGAAAGGGTGAGGATGAAGAGAGCCCGCGTAGGAGCGATCGTGTGCCATAAGGAGGGACAGGCATGCTAAGGTTTTCTGCTTTTGCCAGTTCTTAATGCTGGGAAGCAGCAAGGAAACTTGGGATGGGTCCTGTTTGTCAGCTCTATCCACTGCAATTTGGCAACAGGCTTCCCAGAAGAGGAGTCACCTTGCTTCCTTTTCTAACCTCCACGTCATAGCCACTGGAACAGGGCAGGGACACGGTACATCGGGAGGCATGTAGCCTGGGCTAAATGTCAACTCTGCTGGAAGAGTCAAGGTCATTACAGACACATCACATTGGGCTAGGAGGATCTTGATTGGTCTGGGTCCAGCATCATAAGGTGGAGACATTTTGCTTTCCTGGGTCTTTCAGCTAGTTCCTCAAATCCAAGGAGCTTCTTGGGAAGTGTTTTAATGATTTTCACCTTCTCTTTTTATATGCTTCCCTTTTTAAAAAATTACTTATGGGCAGCTGGGATTTAGCTCAGTCTGAAGAGCCACTCTGCAGTCTCTGAGGTCCCGAGTTCGATTCCCAGCACCGCAAATACGGGGGAAGGACTTGGCAATCCACTCCTGAAGCAATCCCTAAATAATCAGCCATTGAAAATCCTATGAGGGTCACTATGAGTTGGACACAACTCCATGGCACCTAACAACAGGGGCAGCTACACTTGAAGAGCGCTATCACCTCCTTCTCCCCTTCCCTATGAATGCTTGGAGCTCACTAACCATTCAAAATGTTTACATGAAGTCTTCCGATGCTTGTTTAAAGTTTCTGTAATGCTTGCTTAAAAGTTTCTGTATAATTAAATTTGCTCAAGTTTCAATTTCCTGACCTGGGGGGGGGGGGTTCTCTGAAGAGGAACTAGGTAAAGAATTCTGAGATAAACAGATTAACTACAAGAATATACTGGCCATAGGTCATCAGGACCCGGACGGTTGAAACTTTCCAGAATCCCGCCCTGAAAGTGTTTTTTTGAATTCCTCCAAACTTGCCCAATCAGTACCCGCTCCAACAACCCCGCCAACCTCCCACCAATCAATTTGAAACAAGTTTCCTTGTGTCTTCCTGCCACCCCTTAAACTGTATAAAAACCCCAAGTTCCTCTCCTTCGGGGTCGCCTTCCTTCCCTTGCTAAGGAGACTCTATGGAGGCTTGACCCTGGCGCCGGAAATAAAGCCTCATGTTTATTGCATCGATCAGTGTCTCGGTGTCTCTCTGGGGTCTCTCTCCTCGAAGATCCTAATTTGGGGTCCTACACACTAGACAGAAAGACACCCAACTCCCCATTTTCTTCCCTGTCCTCAGCATTTACAACAGTGAAAATTCTCTTTTTTTTTTTTTTTTTGCGGTATTGGGGGTTGAACCCAGGGCCTTACACTTGCATGCTTTGCAAGTGCTGTACCACTGGGCTGCACCCTTAGGCCTTTTTTTTTTTTTTTTACTTTTTTGAGACAGTATCTCGCTAAATTACACAGACTGCCTCTAGTCTCGAACTTGTGATCCTCCTGCCTCCACTTCCCCAGTCGCTGGGATTACAGGTGTGCACCACCGTGCCCGGCTTATTCTTTAGCTTCTTTAAAAATCACTATTCCATTTATGAGGCAGCTGACGATAATCACGTGTTCACTCACCAAAGGTGACATCGCTTGACTGAGAATAAAAGCAGTCCTGCTGGGGCACTTTATAACCATTGCAGGGGACATGGTTGAGCTCACTGCTAAGTAGGTCAGGACACTCCTCAGGCTGCTGCTGTGGGGACAGTGCCACACAGCCCTCTTCCTCCCAAAGCATCAAGGCCTCCCTTCCACACAGCACCTGTGTGTGGGCACGTAATGCCCCTAAGGGCACCTGGCACGTCTGTCCCCTTCTTCCAGATTCCTTTATAATCACTCTGGATAATCTTTTTGTAGTTTCTGAATGACTCTACCTTGAGTCACTGAAGGTTTTTTTTTTTGTCATTTCCCATGATTTAACTATTATTTAATTGCACATCCAGTAAGTAATGACAGTCTCCTAAAAGTGATTCACATGTTGGTACTTCTCATGATTTGACTATTACTTAACAGAGTGCCCAATGTATGTCGATCTTTTAAGGGTGACTCAATGAAGACTGACAGTGCTGTTAGGGCCCTAAATTCCCCACATATGGTGAAAGTTTCTGCCTTGAGAATGCCATGTTACAAACGTCAGCAAAGGCAGCTGCTGCTTCTCACCACCATCAGATTCCTTCTGGTTACTGCCCACTCCCACTGCCCAGAAGATCCATGTGCTTCCAGCCATTCATCCTTGTGTCTCCCTACACAGCAGGTGCTAATTCCTTCAAGGAGTGCCAAATGGTATGAACCTATTAAATTTCTCTCTCCTTGTGAACAGTCAGACTACAACAGTAACACCATTAATTTCCATTCATATTCTGGTTTTAGGAGTCCTTCTGTATTGCTGAATTCCATCTATTCCACTGGAGTTCTTCAAGTATGTAACTGGGTGGGGCCAGCTTATTTGTACTTTCTTGTGAGGATCCCCTGTGAATCATCAGTCAATCAGTTGACTTCTGTCATTTTAACTGCGTGTACTTCTAAGACTCTCATCTAATAAGAGTGGCTGCTACACTTCAGAAGGCAATTATTTTATTAATCAGTCTCTTATGCATCCAGCCAAGTGTTGTACCTGCTGTACAGGGTAGGTATTCATGTTTCCCATTGATGTCCACTAAATGCCCTTCTAAGCAACAACCAAAAAGACTTTTATTGTGATTTCTTTTTAGACCATCTATCCCAGTTATTCTACAACACTTCAGATGGCATGTTAGAAAATGTAAAACTGGATTTTTTTTTTTTTTTCTGCCAAAAGCCCATCAGTTCACAGGTCTTTACTCTTCCCTGTGAATAATGAGGAAAAGAAAAACCCTGCAGTATGTTAATGGGAGCCATGAAACTAGATATTTTTCTGGTGTTACTTTAGATTATATAAGTAATCACATTTTATATAACTCACTTCTAAATTATAAAGCTTACAAATTACGTACATAAAAAGCTTACTTATATATATTTTTATTTTGAGACAAGGTCTTACTAAACTGCACAGTCTGCCTCTGGCCTCAAGTTTGTGTCATTCTTCTCTCAGCTTCCTTAGCATCTGGGATTACAGGCACGTCCCAATGTGGCTGGCCTCACTTTTATCCTTTATGTAGTCTTCATTGTCTACTAATAACGTCAGAAAAAGTTAAGTGCTATAATAGTCACTTCTAGATCAACTTCTGCCTAACACCATTATTGAAACTATACAATTTTGTTCCATGTGATACCATCCAGAACTAAGGATATAATCTTTGGGTTCTAAAATGTGACTAAGGATGATAGGTCCTTTAAGACTTCACTTTAAAATCATACTTAAATTGTATGGGGATGAGGGTGGAAAAAGGCAGAAATTTCCACAGAAACTTGGCACTTACAGATTTTATTTTTTTTTGCCATACTAGAGGTTTAATCCCAGGGCCTTGTGAGTGCAAGGCAAGTGCTTCACCAATGAGTTCCACCCTCAGGCCTTTTTTCATTTTTTGAGACAGGTTTTCATTATATGTTGTACAAGCTGCCTCTGGTCTAAAACTCTCAATCCCCCTGCCTCAGCCTCCTGAATTACTAGGATTACAGGTGGGCACCATGGTGCTTAGCATGGCATTTATACTTTTTACTAGGAAAAAACCTAACAAACCGTCACCACTAGCTAACATCTATACAATGGTTACCAAGTGTATATACATTTAATTTTAGCCCTGAGGTAGGTTGTGTTATTTTCATTTTATAGATGAGGAAACTGGACAGGGAGAGGTTAAGTAACTTGCTCAAGGTCACATAAAAATGTGGTAGAGTTAAGAGTTGAGGTTCAAATCACGGCAGTTGACCTATGAGTACAACCATCTTATTATACTACTATACGCACTGGCAAGAGCCCACTGAACAGACCCTATTCAAATGGTATGTATGTTTTAGGTAGAAAAAGTACACCAATCACCATCTGGCTGGAATCTTTATTATTTCAGAAATAAGCATCTTGTATACTTTGAAATGTTCAAATAGTTATTTCTGGATTATTGTAATAAATATTTCTCAAAATAGCAATCATCTCAATAATCATACAGACGTCTTTCCATTCACTGAAGACTTCCAAAAGTAACTGTTCTGTATAAAAAGAAAATATTTAACTTACAGATGTCACAAGAACGCTAAATAATGGTCTATACAGGACAAAAAATAACTCTGCTAAGGGAAACTAATGAAACACTTTCCCATTATGCTTGACTCATGTATTTCCTAAAGACAATTAGTTTTGCTTTGCTTTTTCATGTTTAGTCTGAGAGGGAATGCAAGAAACCAACAGTTTTAGTAGAAAAACTGCTTTCATCATTTCCAGTGTAAGACATAAATGGGCTTCTCTGACAAAACCTTCAAAATATGAAGAGATAAGAGAAGCAAGCACATACTCAATTAGGCAATCAAAAATACGTAACTAACCTTGAACTATGAACATACTGTTTGTGTACTTGAAAAAAGCAACAAATGTCATGTCTTGAATTATTTTATCTTGAGAATAGTTTTAAGGATATTTTACTTTAGAAGATTCAAAAGTAAAACTTACATTTACCCAATTCCAGCAGGGATTCTCCAAATGATTAACATTACGGACTGTCCTAACAAGGGGCAGTCAACCATGACCACCTAAATGTACACCATAAAGCACACTGAGAAGCAGAGCCAAATAAGTCACCTCGCCTCTCTCTGTTCCATAGATGGCTGTAAAAACAGCGTAGCTTATTTCCAAATACTCAGAGCTCTATCACTGGCTTGTCAGTCACAGAGTGCTAAGTCCTAAGTATTCAAAAACAGACACAGGTGACTTTTTACCTTTCTCTGGCCTCTACACGAAAACTTCTGTATCACTTATGACATTTTAATTAAAATATTCTGCAAATCCAGAATATGCAGGCAAGTAAGTTTTTAATTTTTACTCAATCTAATAAACTAGAAAATAGATAAAACACTTCAATTCTCTGAACATGAACCTTAGCTTTCACACTCATGAAAGCATTTAAAAATTACTCAAACATAAGCATGGAAATTATGAGCTTATATGGAAGAGAACTACTGCATTTATTCTCTAGAAGCAAAGGCAGACCTGAGGGGCCACACGGCTGGAACATTTTAAACACACTAACACATTCTTCCTTCTAAATCTCAACAAAAGCTGCTTGTACAAATGGTGTAAGGAATATCTGCTCCTAGGACACAACAGGGCACTTGATGTGCAGAAGGCAGAAGGTTTCACTTCATTTCTTTCTGTTGCCTCCAGTTGCTAGCATAGTTGCAACTCGCATAAATATGTTTAACGTATCCATGTAGATTCCTAACATCCTAGAAAAGACAATTATGGCCATTATATATAACACAATTCTAAGAATGATAACAAACTATTTCTTAATATAAAAAGGAAGAAAAAGTATACTTGTTATTTATCCAAGCTATATGAAATAGAAATTTATTAAAAATAAGATGTGTAACTGCCAACTGAGGAAGTTCTAAACTAGAAAATAGTTGAAGTTTTCCTTTTGGCAGACTAATTCATTTAAATGTCAAGGCAATTTTTAAAAGGATTACTCTATTCTCTGATACTGCTATGAGTATAGTATTTTGCAAAAACTAAAAACCTAACAATAACAGGCGCTAGACAGTGAAACAATCAAAACAAACCAAAGAAACACCTTTGTAAAAACTTGTTAGACAGAGTCTGGCATTTCAAAATATTAATATACCTGCTTCACCCTCCTGCTACAAATCTATAAACTTTATGGGAACATTTTATAAACCATAATATGTAGTTTTAATTTTAGATAAACAAATTACTTAAAAATGTGATGGATATTGTGAAACCCTACAAAATTATTTCAGTAAAATGATCTACTTTTGGTAGAATCCAAAAAAAGACAGAGCATTATGATACAATACTAAATGCCAACTGAGGTTGAGATTTCTAAACTGGAATCTTTACTGATAAATTTAAAAATTTTAGAATCATAAACATATTTTTCTCTTAAAAATTTGGAGTCAATCATGCACATTTTCCAATAAATAGCACTTGTAATTGAAGAATTATCTAATTGCTACTCTTAGTTGTAATATAATCAGAGGTCTTCTGGATATATACATAGCTTACAAAGAGAAGAGACCAAATCACAACAGAAATACAAAAAAATTTGACAAAGCCATTGTTGTGTTGAATTGTGCCCCCAGCCCCAAATATATGTAGAAGCCCTAACCCTGGCATCTGTAACTGTGCCTTTATTTGGAAATACATTCTTCTAAGATATAATTGGGGCTGGGGTTTGGCTCAACTGGTAGAGTGCTGTTCTGTGCACTCTGAAGCCCTAGGTTCGACCCCTGGCACCACAAAAATGGGAGAAGATCCTGGTAGTCCACTCCTGAAACAATTCTGAAAAACAATCAGCTATTGAAAACCCTATGAATAGCAGAGAAACACTGACAAAGTACCGGGCATGGTACGATGTCAGGGGGTGTTTTGTTCTGTTGTACAGAGTTGCTAAGAGTCGGACCCAACTCGACGGCACCTAACAACAATGAGATGTAATTAAGATGTAAGTTAGGATGAGGTCATAGTGGAGTAGGGTGGTCTTTACTCTCATATGCATGGTGGTCTTATACGAAAAGAAAAAAGAGAGAGAGACACACAAACAAAGAGAATGGTGGGTGAAGATGGAGGCAGAGGCTACAATGATACATCTATAAGCCAAGGAATCCCAAGGACTGCCAGTAGTAAGAAGCAGCTAAAAGAGAGACACAAAACAGATTCTCCTTCAGAGTCCTCAAGGTATCAGCTCTGCTGACACCATGATTTCATACTTGGCCTCTGGAACCAAAAGAGAATAGATTTCTGTTGTTTTAAGCCACCTAGCTTATGATACTTTGTTGACCGTACCACCCTGGGAAACTAATACAGACAGAACAAAATATGCCAAACTAACTGAAACTTACTAATGTAACAAAGTAGCAATAGTAAGATTACTTACGAATTGATGGGATCATATTTTTGAACTCCATACAATGGTGCTATTTCCGCACGTTTGATTACTTTCTGGGTATCATACAGAAGGAACATGCTGAAAAGAACTAATCCACCATACATTGCCACTGAGTACAGAGTGGCACCAGCCACTGTGGAAGGTGGAAGAAACATAGATCCTGAAATCAAAATTAAAAAAAAAAATTAATGTTAATTTTAAAGAAATCCCCCATATCTAGATCAATAATATGTACCATTAAAAAATCTCTTTGGTATACTGTGTAGAGAATGAGACTTTTGAGAGTATGCACCGCTTAATCTTATTTATATTAGTATCAATCCATGGCATTAGTCCCTCTAATGGTTTACTTGCCCACATTATAGGACGACTTTTGCATTAGAGCAATTTTCACGTTCTTCAGGCTACTGTAGATGTATTTGGCAAAACCAATACTGGCTAACATATGCCAAGATTTTTATAATATGAAATAACAGAACCTAATCAAATGAGCATTCATCTTGTAAACAACTTCAAAAAGACTCTTAATGAGTTATGATACCCAAGCATTTCAGAACTTAGACCACATGAACCCAGAACTATGAAACCGCAGCAGCTTACCCAGTGAGGATACGAAGACAAGCCCCAAGCCCACTCCCAGGGGCGCTCCCATGTTCAGAAACTTTTCACTGGGTGCACACATGGCTACAGTTGAGAGGCCTCCCACGATGCCGGCAGTATACCACGCAGCTCTGATGAGAAGAGGTCCTCCTAGGATCGTCAGAGGAGCTACCACTGCTCCCATCACCCCTGGAGAAAGAGCAAAGGCCTGTGAAGTATTTACTAAATAACCACCGGAGGGAAATTCCACATTTACTGTTGAGTAATATACTTACAAAAAGGTTTCTCTGTAGATAATACCACCCTCTAAATTCTACAACCAAAACCTGTGGTTATCTGAATTCAGTATCACATTAACACCATTCCTAGTCAGTCACAACCTAAACACAATTACTAACCTGTATTTGAAGAACTTCGTAAACTTCCACGCAGCTGTTTGGATCTGAGACTATACCAGTCTTTTTTTTCTTTTAATTTTTTTGTAGTACCTGGGGGCTGAACCATGGCCTTGCACATACTTTGCAAGTACTCTACTGCTAGGTTGTACCCTCAGCCCATTTTTTATTTGGAGTCAGGATTTCACTAAGTTATGCAGACTGCCTCTGGCCTTGAATTCATGATCCTCTTGCTTCCGCCTCCAGAGTCACTAGGATTATAGGTGTGTGTCACTGCACATGGCCCACCATCAATTTTTACAACATCTATACGTGAAAGAATTGGTATAAAAAATGCAGGCACTTGTAGGACAGACACTACTGTTACTTTGTGCGAGAGGGAATGCTATCACAACTTATAAAAAAGTAAATTTTAGTTGTTAGATATTTACAAACATTTTCATAAAAGTCACACTGGAAAGATATCAGTAGTTAAATAAACAAATGTAACTCCTTAATTGAAAAAAAGTCTTGGACAAAACATTATTTTATTGCTGAAATAATGCCTTTTACTCTTTTTTGTTATTTTTTCTTTTTGTAATACTGGGGGGGGGTTTGAACTCAGGGTCTTGCACATACTTTGCAAGTGCATTACCACTGAGCTGCATTCCCAGCCTCCTCCCCTTAAATTTCTTGTATTGAGACAAGGTCGTGAAGCTGCACAGGCTGCCTCTAGCCTTGAATTTATGATCCTCCTGTCTCTCTCTCTGCCTCCTGAGTTGCTGGGATCATAGACTGTGCCAATGTGCTGGGTGCTGTTACTCTTTTCTTAAACATGGTTTACCTCACAGAATAGGTATCTTCATCCTGAATCTTTAATACTAGTGTGTCTCTTAGGTAAGAGTAATCTTTCTAGATCAAGTAATAAGTATATTATATTTTGTGATGATGGGTAACTTAAAAGTACTTTTTACTCTAGGAAAGGTGCCAGATAAAAAGTTCTCCATGTGCCCTTTCTGTTAGGATTTCAATCAGTTTTGTAACTGGCAGCAAAATTTTTGGTATCTTTCTCTACCCTCTGTTTTTTTTTTCCCCTAAAGATAACAGAGGGAGAGAATAAGTATAAAACACAGGATGAAGTGTTATGAAATTCTCATAATGAATCTCACTATATAATATGCAATTAAAAAATCATACTGTACCTCATAAATATGTATGATTATTGCTACATGTTAGGCAAAATTTGGGGGAGAAATGTTTAAGGAGATGGAAGTGTTACTAATGTGACATATAATTATATACTGTTTATATGAACTGAATTATCACTCTACACCCAATCAATATGTACAATTAAAATACTAATTAAAAAAAAAGAAACCAAACAAAAGCAAATCTCAAGTGATATGTATCAGATCTGAAATCTTCCTGGTTTTGAACAAAATACACAAAAGGAAATCTCTGCATACAGTCACCTGTTACAGGAGACAGTTTTAACACTGAGAATGTCCACAATCTTAATATTAGACTCAATCTTCCAATCTAGCAATAATGCAACCAATAATGAGTACAAAAATTATGTTTTCTAAACACGAGATTTCACAAAATTATGTTACAAATCATTTACAACTGTAAAGAACCACTCAAAAAGGGCAATATTCATAGGATACGTGTGGTGGCATATGCCTGTGATACGAGCATTCTGGAGGCTGAGGCAGGATGATCTTGAGTTCAAGACCAGCCTGGTTACTGAGCAAGACACTGTTTCAAAAAACAGAAGGGCAATATTATAGATTATTTAATAACAATTTAAAAATAGAACATACCAGAATGTAGTAACCAAGCAAGATGCTTTGGGCCTGGGCTCTGCTCATATGATATTGATTGTACCAGCACTGCAGCTCCAATCATGGCTGCAAAGGTTGCACCAATTGTCTGAAAGATACAGATTGTTCAATAAAACAAATCATTAAAAAATATATAGCAAAACCCCACAAGTTTTAAGTATATTTGTTGTTGTTGTTGTTGTTGTTAGGTGCTGTTAAGTCAGGTTCAATTCATAGTGACCCTGTGTATAGCAGAACCAAACACTCTTCAACCTGTGCCAGGCACATATCTTTTTATGTTTAACCTCATTGTTGCAGACACTATGTCAATCCATCTAGTTGAGAGTCTTCCTTTTTTTCGTTGACCTGACACTCTCTCAAACATGATATCCTTCTGATTGTTCCCTCCTGACTACATGTCTAAAGTACGTAAGTCTAGCCATCCTTGCTTCCAAAGAGAACTCTGGTTGCACTTCTTCTAGGACAGATCTGTTGGTTCTTTTGGCAGTCCATGGTATATTCAATATTTGTCTCCAGCATCATAATTCAAAAGCATCAATTCTTTTCCGACCTCTTTTATTCACTGTCCAGCTTTCACAAGCACACGGTGTGACTAAAAATACCATGGCATGAGTCAGGAGCACCTTCATCTTCAATGTTTACTTTTCAACACTTTAAAAAGGTCTTTTCAACAGCTTTTCAGAATGCAATGTGTTTTTTGATTTCCTGACTGGTGCTTCTGTAGGTGTTGACTGTAGAACCAAGTAAAGCAAAATTTTGAACAACCTCAATCTTTTGAAAAGATGAAGAATAAACCAAATCTTATATTTTTCCACCACATTAGAGGCACCAGGTTTATTTCAGTTTTGGATAAGTTAGCAAGAGTGTCCCCTACTTCCATATATGAAGTTTTGCAGACAGCCTCAAGTACTGAGTAGAGCTTAGACTGGCATTATGATCTTTTAACAAATTTATTCATGTTGGACAGAGTTGAAACAAAATCTTGTAAAGAATCCCACAATAATTATTCCTGATTAAAATATGTGTTTTGGTATAACAATAAAGACCATTTTCTTTAAAGTTGGTTATGAGATACTAATCCCAGTGACTCAGGAACTGAGGCAGGAGGATCCTGAGTTTGAAGCCAGGCTAGCCTGTGCAATGTAGTGAGAGGATGTTTCAAAACTTTGGGAAAAAAAAAAAAAAAAAGGACTGGGGGTGCAGTTCAGTGGTAGAACCCTGCCAAGCACATGGGAGACCGTGTGTTCAACCCCTAGTATGGAAAAATTAACAAATGAACATTTAAAAAAAGTCCCATACACGTGCACACACACACCTCTGAACTCCCTATTTGCTAAATGAAAACCTAAAAAAACCTGTAAATGTTACATGCAGCACAGGGAAAAGAATATGAGAAATAACATCCTGTATTTCAATCTTTCCAAATTTATGGTCCTCAGTCCTTTTCTTTGCTTGTATTATATTACCATTGTTTTAATATTTAAATATTCTTTGTGGTTGCCAAGAAATGTGCATAATGGAAGACAGATAGTGACAGTCAGTCTTTAAGAAATCAGCCTTTGGATAGGATCAGACAGCTGATACACTCTGGCCAACTATTACTAAAACCAGTGAATGCTTTCAGATGTTAATTACCCTCTATGTGACATAGCATGCTTCCTCACTCATCAGTATTGTCTGTGTGACCCAGGGGCATGAGAATGTTCGACCCCTGTTGTAAAGTACAGGTCAGTGGAACAGCTCTTACTGTAGAGGGAAAGAAAACTCTAGTTTATGCAGAAAAACCTACTGGTTTCCACTCTATCATTTTCTAATGGAGAAACAACTACTAAAAACTACTTCACAGTCCTCCATGAATAGCATTTTCAGGATATTTACTTCAATTACATTTCCTTAATTAAAGATCTGTTAAGACTCAGCCTCATTTTCTGCCTTTTACCTTTCTATACTCTATATTCCACTACACTGAACTGGTAGGGCTGCAAAGTTTCATGCCTCCTTAATTCTGTCTGCAGGGCATTTAAGAATATCTCCTTGCCATCTGGCTGGCTTACTAAGCTGTCTCAGAAACTTTTTGTAGTAGGGACTTTGCCTAGGAGAAGTGTCAGATGCCTCTCCTCTGTTCCCAAAGCACTTGAGACTTACTTGCCTGCAGCCATATCACTGCAGCATCTGATCCTATCAGGTCTCAGAAATTAACCAGGGTCAGGCCTGGTAATTGGATGGGAGCTCACCTGGAAATACTGGGTACTGTAGGCTTGGGAGAAGGACCTGGCAGCCCACTCCCAAAAAACAATCAGCCATTGAAAACCTTATGAATAGCAGACAAGCACTGAAAATAATGTTGGGCATGGCACAGTGTCAGGTAGTATTTCGTCTGTTGTACATAAGGTCTCTATGAGTCAGACCCAACTTGACAGTACCTAACAACAATGTATCTATCTGGGGTTGGGGTTTAGCTCAGTTGGTATGGTGCTTCTCTGTACTCTCTGAGGCCCTGGGTTTGATCCTCACTACTGCACAAACAGGAGGCCCTGGCAACCCACTTCTGAAATAATCCTGAAATAATCTGCTATTGAAAACCCTATGAATAGCAGAGAAGCATCTGACATAGTGCTGGCCATGACACTATATCAGGGAGTTTTGTTCTGTTGTATATAGGGTTGCTGTGAGTCAACGTGATAGCACCTAACAACAACATTCATCTATCTATCCATCTGTCCATCCATTCTTCCTCTAAAAGGCTAGGCTACATCTTCATTTCTGTAGCATTGTCAGGTTTTCCCAACTATCTTCCTTAACTATCCTTAACAGATAAGAATAGTATTGCTGTTTTGCCCAGATTGTTGAGGATGTGGTTCAAGTTCAAAACTATTTTGATGTCTCACCCATGTGAAAAGCAAGATTCTTGAGACTACATGCAAGTCCAAATGGCTATGCTACTGTACGTGGTTATCTTCTGGGAAAGCAGAACATAATGGAAACATCATGAATTTGAAAGTTAAAGACAGAATTTGGGGAACTGGCTACAGCCAAACCACCCTGGCACCTGACCTCATTAGATCTTGGAAGCTCATCAGGGTCTGGCTTTGTTAGTACTTGGATGGGAGACTGCCTGACTGACGGTGCTGCAGGCTGGGGTGAAGGACCCAGCAGCCCACTCCGGAAATAATTAGTCATTGAAAACTCTATGAATACCAGAGAAGTACTGACATAGTGCCTGGAATGACACAGCATGGGGGAGTGTTTTGCTCTGTTGTACGTAGGGTTGCTATGAGTTGGACTGACTTGACGTCACCTAACAATTTCAGGGGAATCAGTAAGTACTACATAAACACTCCCTTCTCACTTTTCCTCTCCAGTTTCACATTCACTGCTGTAGTTCTGGTTCTTCTCCCTCATTTCATACCTTACAAAGGCATAGCTGGTACACCTGCTTCATGTCTCTTCCACATCAGCTCTTAATACTCAAATATAAATCATATTTTTGCTGTTCCAGTTTCTTCAATGGTTTCAGAGTGTTTAGGCACTCACCTCAGCTTGGAAACCAAACACCCTTTCTAACCTTGTCTTCTTCACTCCTGACCTCAAACACTTGAATTTCACTCTAATGGCACTGGAAGCCCTTATCAAGTTAGGTTTTCCTAGCTCTTCTCCTTTGCTAAGCTGTTTGGTAAAACTGGACTTTGTCCTCTTTTAAAATAAAATGATAGCCTTCAACAACCTTGATGAAGAAGCCTCCTTCACAGAAGTAGCCTAATGGTCCAAAACAAACAATCTTTCAAGTGACTTTGCCTTTTCTGCTTGCTACTATACATCATGTACAGCACCCTCCAGATCTTCTACCAGACAGCAGGAACTAGGCCCCAAATCTGAAATCATACTGCAGCATCTTGGAAAACAACGTGTTCAAGAAATATTCACTGAATACAAAACCATAAATAAGGCCAACAAGCTTAGCAATAATAGTGGCAGGAGTATTCTACTCTAAATAGCATAGAATGCTTGGGATTTTGGAACAGGTATTTTATATTTTCTCTCTCTTTTATGGGAGGATTTAACGCAGGGTGTTCCACCACTAAGATGCAACCCCAGCCTCCACCTCCTGAGTCACTGGTATTATAGGTATGTGCTATAATGCCCGGCTCTAGGTGCTTTTGCATTTACTATTTTTAGTAAATTTCTACAAAATAAAGGTTGTTTGCTACCACCTGCTAAATAAGAAAGATGTTCCTGTAAGTCTGATTTCCAATTCCTTTGGTCCTATTAAAATATATATTCAACAAAGAATAATAGCTAAGAATGTTATTTCTTACTTTGTCTCAGCTGTACTAATAATTTTTTGTGACCATCTGAACAAAAACTTATTCCATTTAATCCCTCCCCGATACATCTCATCTAATCTTTTGATCTACAGATGGAAAAGGACAACAAAAACAAGCCGACTTACCACCCAAGAGCCTCTCATCATGAAGTTCATGAGAGCAGGAGATCTAGTTACTGCCAAGGCAGACAAAGCTGTAAAACCAATACTTCCTGCTAAGTACATGTACGTAGAATGTATTCTGTCCTTCACATATTGAGGCCAAATTCTGTAAGAAACACAACATGATTAGTTTATAGAATTATGGATGTGAATTCTGGTTAAACCATTCACTACCTACGTGACTTTGGGATAAACCATTTCAATGCTCTTAATCTTATATACTTCATTTATCATGGAAATTATTGTGCTCACTTAGAGTTACTATAAAGGTTAAATGACATAAAACACAGTGCTTGGCAAATGTAAAAAGCAACACATTTTCTCCTTGCTTAAGTACATATAGCCTTGATAAAATATATGCCAAGGAAGTAAGAAGAGATTCTGTTTTTATTCATACATATACACAGATGCATTCCAAAAGCAATGCAGAAATGAGAAGAAAAAAAACTCCAAAAACCAAACAAAAACTGGAATGTTTCAGTAAGGGTTTTGGGATTGTTTGGGAAGCATTTACTTACACAGCCTTTTCAATAGCTCCAATCTCATTAGACATTCCCAAGCCATAGTAGCACAGTGCTCCGAGACCAACAGCAGCCCCTCCAGCAACAAACCATCTTCCCATCTGATCAACTGCATATCATAGGAGGAAATGCAGGTTAATACTGTCACATCTTGACTAAGCTAAAGTATTGGAAGTAATGCCTTCACAACATTCACAAGAGTGTCAAATCATACACTGTGTTTCTTCTTCTTGGTCAGAAATGTCTTCAAAACTAGGAGACCAGTAGAAAAGGACACCCATGAAACATATAATAACAACTATAAAAAATAAAGGACCAGTCAGGTATGGTGATGAAAACCTATAATCCCAGTACTTGGGAAGCTGAAGGAGGAGGATTACAAATTCAAGGCCAGCCTGGGCTACATAGTGAGAGATACTGCCTCAAAAAACCAAAAAACAGCCAAGTGTGGTGATGAAAACCTATAATCCCAATACTTGGGAAGCTGAGGCAGGGGGATTACAAATTGAAGGCCAGCCAAAACTAGGAGACCAGTAGAAAATGACACCTATGAAACATATAATAATAACTACAAAAAAGAAAGGACCAGCCAAGTATGGTGACAAAAATCTGTAGTCCCAGCACTTGGGAGGCTGAAGCAGAAAGATTATGAGTTCAAGGCCAAACTGGGCTACACAGTGAGACCCTGCCTCGAACAAAAACCCCAAAACAAAAACAAAAAATTCAAATCAAAGTAAACCAAACAATAACAATAACAACAACAACAAAAACAAGAAAAGATGAATCTTGATTAACTTTCAACCTCATTCCAACAATATGTGGGGGCAGTGTATTTGTAGATGTGAAGATACTTCTGTGATAGACTTTATTTTACTAATGAGTTTGGCTGTGTTATTATGAAGTTCTTAGAAAGTACAAAATGACAACCCAAGACTCAGGAGGCTGAAACAAGATCACAAGTTTGACAGCAGCCTGGGGCACATAGTGACACCTTATCTCAAAAAACAAAAAAGAAAAAAGAGAGATGCTAGAAAATGAGATGGGACAGTGATACTGACAGAGGGAACCATTAACAATCATTCCACACGGTGTCTAAAGTGGTATTAACAAAAATGAAACTTTGTATTGGGTCAAAAAGAGAACCAAGGAAGAAAAATGTAATCTGTGTTTATGCAGCAAAGGAGAGGAAGCTCTTGTTTTAGAGTACTGATGATTTATTACCTCTTAACTCTGTGGAGGTAGATACTTACAAAGGGTATCTTGTGCTCTTCAATCTAAATTTGTTCATTAAGAATGTTATTATGTAATTTATGATTTGCTCTCTAGGGTCAACCTTCTAATGAAAAAGAAATACCCTAAAGGATTCTGACTGAGGCTGTCTCCCACTGTAATATTTCCCAAGACTGGTAAGAAGCAGTGGCATTTTTGGATTAGCTTTGGGAAGAACAACAATCTAGTTTCTGTACCCGTGGAAGTTGAAATTCAAACTGTGCACCAAAATGACTTCATTGAGATAATGTCCTGCTGATAGACCCTAGATGGGTGATTCAGGGATCCTTCCTGGATGATCAGAGTTTTTACTCACGTTTTCCTGATTTATTTTTGACTTGAGACATGCACAAATATTTCATTCTTCAAAGGATTCTAGGTAACATCAAATGAACTTCCTGAACAAGCTATACCTTTCCTATGGCATATTAATAACCTCTTTTCCTAAAAAAGGTAAAAGTCAAATTTTCGCAGGAAGAGCATAACCGGGAACCACTAAACCTAGTGCAATGTACCAATGTTTTTTTTTGTTTGTTTGTTATCAGATTCCTAGGAATAGTAATGTGGCCCTTCTTCCAGAAAATGTTCATAAGTTTGCATGTATTTTTAGTAGGCTTTTCATGAACCTCTTAAAACATGCCCATGGTCTTCAGGTTAAAAGCTAAAGACTATCACTTACTTTTAAATATTTTCTCCATTGATGGTTCCAATGCTGCCTCTTTGAGTTCTTGGGCAGTTTTTCCACGGCGGATCCCAATTCTTGTCTTGGTGGCATATTCCTGATACATATGCACACAGATACATATATCATCCACACCAAAAATGTAAGATAATAAAACAGAAGATCTCTTTACACTAGAAAATCCTAAAGAAAGCTAGTATTTTCTATAACGTAGTGTCAGCATAAACCTGAACCAATCAAAAATATTAAGTGTAGATCTGTGTTCCATCTCTGAAGTGATTAACTAATTTATTATATACATAATTTTTCTTTCTTTTTTTTTTTTGGTAGCACTGGGGATTGAACCAAAGGCCTCATGCATGCTAGGCAAGCACTCTACCATTGAGCTATACCCCCAGTCCTTATCTACTTCTTAAATTTCAACATAATTTTCTCTTGTAAATTATATTTTATTTACATAGCTAGACTCACTATGTTTTAAATACTATCAAATATCACAATGAGACTCTACTCAAAATGCACCCAATAAATATTAGCTACATTCTCTCATCAGGGAAATGAGCTCAAGGTCTCTCTCCTGAACATGAAGCCAAAGGAAGGCAAAATTACTACCTCTGTTTTGGCTCTTTTCAAACACTGGAACTGTTCATTTAAGAGGAGAAAAAGTTATCTTCTGACTAATGCATATTCTCCTTAATTACCTCAGACTTAAAAATTTACATTCCTAACTCACTTTAAAGGGCTGGGATTTAGCTCAGTTGGTAGAGCACTACGCTGCAGTCTCTGAGGTCCCGAGTTCGATTCCTAGCACCACAAAAATGGGAGAAGGGCCTGGCAATCCACTCCCAAGGCAATCCCGAATAGTTAGCCATTGAAAACGCTATGAGGGTTGCTGTGAGTCGGATACCAACTCGACAGCACCTAACAACAACAACAACAATTCACTTTAATGCTAGAGGAAAAATATGTTAGCTTGACGTGGTGGCACACACCGAATATCCCAGCAGCTGGGACACTTAAACAAGACGACCAAGAGATCAAGACCAGTCTGGCATATACAGTGATACACTATGCCTAAAGAAATCTGTTGTAAAAAGAAATGGGCTTCTCTGTAACATGACAGACCTTTTCATTCTCTAAACAAAAGCTTCAACTGTGTATTAAGCTATTGGCTAACTAGTAGTATCTCTGAGTTTTTTAGCATTTGACTATAGGCCCCATGCACAATCTCTTGTACGATATAATTTTCAATCCCTTTCTTTTTAGTAAATCACTAAAGGCAGCATGTTTTATACTATGCCTCCCCTGAAAGAAGGCAGAAAACAAAATAAAACTCCCATAAAACCCTAAATCCCAAATCCCAAGGGGAGAAAGAGAAAGATAACATAAAAACATTCAGATTATTTTTACCCTGCTGGGTGTTACAAGCCATTGATTCTTCAAGCATTGATTCTTTGCGATGGAATTCTTCACAATGGGGGAGCCCTTGGTGAAAGCTGGTTGGAAAACTCTGGAAGGTAGTGTCCGAAGACACACAAACCTTGCAGCCAGCATGGTGATATACCAAGTTTACCAAGCAGATCTGAAATGCTAGTTAGAAGAGAAAGACAGACAAAACAAAAACCCATTAACTAATTGGGAAGGACACAGAGGAGCCAAAGACTAGAGGAACAAATTATCTTTCAGTAGCCAAAAGCTAAAAAAGGAATAAAGCACCTTCTTTAATTTTCAGTGATGAATCCTGTTTGTCTGTTCTAATTCAAGAAAACTATCCCACAGAAATCAGTTTGAGATGCAGCCAGCAAATTAGGTTTAAATCCCAGTTTGACCAACAATAGGATGTATGACTCTCCAAAAGTTTTAAGTTATCACAGTTTTTGTCAGCTGTTGTCAAGTTGGGTCTAACTTATAGTGTGACCCTATGCACAAAAGAACAAAACACTACTGGACACTATGCCATGGCTGGCACTATGGCAGTGCTTTTCTGCTATTCATAGGGTTTTCCATGGCTGATTGCTTTAGAAGTGGGCTGCCAGGTCTTTCTCCCAAGCCTACAGCACCCACTATTCACAGGTAGTCTCCCATCCAAGTACTAACCAGGCCTGACTCTGCTTAGCTTCTGAGAGCCAATGAAATCGGACGTCAGGGTAGTATGGATGTAGATATGTAACACAGAATGAATGTTATTATCATAATACAAATACAGGTTCTGTGACAGCTTTTATAAACATAGTTTTCACTTAATATTTATGCCAAAATACAATGGGAAAATTTGAAAAAAGAATTTTCAACTTTCTTTTTTTGTACTAGGAGTTGAACCCAGGGTCTCAAGCTTGCGTGCTATGCAAGTGCTGGACCACTGAGCTGCACCCCCAGCCCTTTTTTTTTTCTTTACTTTTTGAGACAGGGTCTCGCTAAGTTACACAGACTTCCTCTGTGTCTCGAACTTGCGATCCTCCTGGCTCTGCCTCCCAAACCACTGGGATTACAGGCGTGCACCACCACGCCCAGCTTAGAATCTGTAACTTCTGAGAATAGGAAAAATTTCATCTGATGAAGAGATGAGTAACTCTTCAAGGTTATATTGTATGGCAAAGCTAAAAGACATCAACAGAGGCCAAATACATAAATTTCAAGTAAATATGTCAAGCATTATTTCTCTTCAAGAAAAAATACAGAGATACTCAAATTAAGTAAACATACTCCATACGCCTTTCTACAACTACAAGGGCATTCAGTCTAAGCAAACTCAGTTACCAATCAGGTTTCTTTAATGCCAGAGTCCTTTGGTGGTGTCCCTAATAGAAAAGTATGTAAAAATTCAATTCTCTCAGCTCTTAGATTATACCAGATAAGTGCTATGAGTTGGAACCCACCTGATAGCACCTAACAACAACAACAACAAGTGGTGACCAAAAAGTCAGATAAATGTCTTTCTGTAATGCTGGGATGACCATTACAGGTAAGAATGAAATGACAAGTATAAGCCAATTTGAGCTATCAGACCATCTTTGCCAATGAGTTGTAGTGAATCTTAGGCAGGTGAGCAAGCATCTTTCTTTGTCTTATTTTTTCCATTTGTAATATAAGAAAACCGGACCAAAACAGTGTTCAGACTACAGTGCTTACCCTGGAAATACCTGCTTTGGAAATGCCAAAATGTATCTTAAAATGTAGACTCCTGGATCTTACTCTGCTCCTAAAGAATCTACCTCTAGAAATGGGACCAGGAGTATGTTTTAACTAGTATCCCCAAAGCTAAGAACTCTTGCTTTAAAGTGCCTTAGTGTCCTTCCAACTCTGTCACTGAAGCTACAAAGAGTGTCCAACTCTGGGCATCTGACCTTTGGGAAAATAACGAGCCCTTCTGGTACTTTCACGCCATTACATCATCTCAACCTATATCTTCCTAATCCTCAGCCCAACTGGCTGGGGCAGAGGCGCGGCTTGCATTTCGTGCACAGCCTATAGTTCGAATCTTGCTTCTGCCTATATTAGAAGTGACCTTGTGAGGGTGTTAGACCTTTGAAAGCAGTATCTTAACTCATTTTATATAAAATATTACCTAACCTTACACAAGGTTTTACGCGTCCATGAGCACTGATGAGCCCGAGAGCCTGGTAGTTCACCAGCCAACTAGGCTCCAATGAAAACTTGGCAGCAAACGTTCAACTTCCCATTGTTGATGCACAGCCCCCATCTCCGCCTCCGGCGCCCCTTTATCTGCCAGAGCGGCGGCTGTGCGACTCGGCCACAGGCATGAGTCAGCACCTCGCCGCCCAAGAAAAATCGCTGTCTGCCGGTCACCAACCCCATGGCTGCCGCCCCCTCTACTAGGTCACCCACAGGATGGCGACCCTGACCCGCAGCTTGGCTGTGACGCAGCCAATGGCGCAGCCGCCTCCAGCACTTCCCAAGGAGTACCCAGCTGCCTGGCTAGGTCCTCGGCCAGGAGTACGCCGGGGAGAGGTGTCTCCTGTCGGCCCGGGGGAGAAGTACCTCGGTTCCTGGTCACCTCCACCACACTGCTCCCCGTCCGGGCCCGCGAGAAGTGAAAAGCCGAGCTTCTCGGCCCTCAGCCCGCTCCTCACTGTCTCAGCGTGCGCAGTCTTTCCTGCTCACTGCATGACGCACATCCGGAGAAGAGATAAATAGTACAAACAGCCAATCATGAACAGGCCTCTGACAGATGGGCAAGCACAGCAGAGGAGGCGGGGTTCTGGTCTGGTTGGGCGGGACCAGTGGAGGAAGGTGGTTGGAAACGTCACAGTTAGCGTCCATTTTGAGTGTGGCTGAGAAGCCTATTCGGTGAACGCGGAGCCGTGGAACTCCATTTTAGTTTTCTTTTCACTTGAAGCAGATACAAACGTTTAAGAATTGAAGGAGAATAGTGTAATTGAAAAGTATTGCGTCTCCCTATTACCTAATTTTTTTTTGCTTTCTATATTGCGAGAATATTGCCAAATGTGACAATTTTTGAAAAAGCCAACTCGTTTTTTGGTATGACGTTAAAGGTTAGGTAGTGAATGGTATAGTTTCCCCCGCACCCCTAGATTTTTCTTTTTCATTGTCTTGTAATCTCGCGGCGGGATTGTTTCCCCCCTCAAACTTCAGTATATACCTGTAAAGATATTTCAGTTGGAGTAATTTGTTACGTAAAATCTGTTACCTGATTATACAAGGGAAGTTTATTTCTTTTTTATGTTTTTATTTTTACTTTTGCTGTATCATTTGTTAAGCACCTATTTTCTGGAGGCTTATTCTGATCCAAGCACCGTGGTAGGGATGTATACAAATGAATAAAACACATGGTTCTTTCTCGTGGTTTGGTGGAACAAATCCTTTGCCCTGAGAGCGTTCGCTTTCTGGTGGAGACAGAAAATAGACAAGTATAGTGTTAGGAGGCTAGGTACTATGAAGAAAAAGGGTAAAGCCCTAGAAGTAGCTATTTTAGATAAGGTGATTAACAACATGTGAAATTCAGGAGCCTAAGCAATTGTTAATTGGAATCTATGAACATTAACCAGGTAAATTTTGACAATCATAAAGATATGCTTTTGATATAGGTAATAAAACAGTTCTAGTTCTTGACTCTGACTAGTTCTTAACTTTGAAAATGGCAGGAAAACTGTAATTTATCACTTAAGATATTGAACAGATCTGTTGTTATTAGGTGCCCTTTAAGTCTGTGTCCAACTCATAGGTACCCTCTGTTCAACAAGTGAAACACTATTGTCAGTGCTTCTCTGCTATTATTAGGGTTTTCAATGGCTGATTGTTTTTTGGCAGTGGGTTGCCAGGGCCTTCTCCCAAGCCTACAGCACCTGGTGTTCCCAGGTAGTCTCCCCATCCTAGTACTAACCAGGCCTGACCCTGCTTAGTTTCTGAGATCTGTCAGGATCGGAGTGTCACAGTGATATGGCTGCAGGCTCAACACAACTTAGCAAGAGCAATTTAGATCTTCACTCAACTTGATTAGCTACTAAACAAGATCTCTGTTTAGCTTCTTCAGTTACTATTCTTTTCCTATGGCTTTTGTTATTGGCAAAGAGAAAGGATTTAAATACAATACCTCAAAGAAATCTTAAGTCAATGAAGCCAATGACTTAAGATTTCTTTAAGATTCCTACTAATTAAAGCTTATTTTCCTAGCTTGGGAAAAAGCATTGTTGTTTTCCTATTTTTCTTTTCTGAAGTCTGGGGCTTGTATTGCCATGGCTACCAATATTGCTCAGTTGGTAGAGCACTGTTCCGCAATCTCTGAGGTCCGGAGTTCGATTCCCAGCACCACAAAATGCAAGAAGGACCTGGCATTCCACTCCTGAGGCAATCCGAAACAATTAGCCATTGGAAAAACCCTATGAGGGTCTCTATGAGTTGGAGACGACTGGATGGCACCTAACAACAACAACAACCAATATCAAATATTTTGAATGAGAGGAGGAACATGGTCACATTACTAGGAAGGGTGGTTCTTGTGGCAATGTGAGTGGGGAGAAGTTCTGTTAAGTGGATGACCAACTAAGAATTTGTTGTAATTGTTCAAGTAGAAGGTGATGAAGTCTGGAATTAAAATAGTAAAGTGACAGGAAGTTTATGACAGATATAGTGCTGAGGTAGAATTTATAGGATTTAATGACTGATTTGCTTGCTGAAGGTGAAGATTTGAAACATTTACTGATGAAGATTACAGAACACACCCTTCAGTGTGAATTATGCCTCAACATGAAGAAAATAAAAATCCTTACTTCCAATTTGATGAACAACTGCATGATAAATGGAGAAAAGATTGAGGTTGTCCAAGATTTTGCTTTACTTGGTTCTATAACCAACACCCGTGGAAGCAGCAGTCAAGAAATCAAAAAATGCATTGCATTCAGAAAAGCTGTGGTGAAAAAGTCTTTAAAGTGTTGAAAAGTAAAGATGTCATATTGAAGACGATGGTGCACCTGACTCATGCCATGGTATTTTTCAGCTACATCATATGCTTGTGAAAGCTGGACATTGAATAAAGGAGACAGGAAAAGAATTGATGCTTTTGAATTATGGTGCTGGAAATGAATATTGAATATGCCATGACCAAAAGAGCCAACAGATCTATCCTAGAGGAAGTACAACCAGAGTGCTCCTTGGAAGCAAGGTTGGTTAGACTGCATCTAACATATTTTGGACATGTTATCAGGCAGAACCAATCCCAAGAGAAGGATATCATGTTTGGGAGAGTGGCAGGTCAATGAAAAAAGGAAGACTCTCAACTAGATGGATTGACACAGTGTCTGCAACAATGGGCTTAAACATAAAAATGATCATGTGCCTGGCACAGTGTTGGATAGTGTTTTGTTCTGTAGTACATAGGATTGCTATGACTTGGACCCAACTCCATGACACCTAACAATAACAGTGACTGATTGGATATAGTTGACAAGGTTGAAGGAGGCACCCTTAGTAATTCCTTTGTTTTGAATTGAGTGATATTGGGTAGATAACCACCATTAATGTAGATAAAGTATACAGGAAGAGAAAAAGATAGTGGGGAAGTAGACAAGTAAAACTCAGTGTATTAAAATGTAAATTTACTGTTCCCAAAATCTTAGCGGTAAGGAAAGATGAAAAGATTTGAATTATAAATTGCAATTCTGAATATGCACCAGAAGATGTGGTGTGGGTTTGAGAGACTTGGAAAGGGACTTTTTGAGGGTTTTAAACTCTGTGCTTCTCAGTGGGAACACCCAACAAAGGGAAGTCTCTCCAAAGGTTGGGGATGTTTCTGAATGTAAGAACCAACTGGCATCTGCTTCTCATTTGTTTGCTGAGTGGCAGAAATCATAGGAGATGGTGCTATATTTTGGATCTTAAATGTCCCCCCAAAGGTCCACCTATTTAAGTCCTGTTCTTTGGAACAAGGGAAGTGGGGAAACTTTTAAGAGGTGAGGGTCTTTAGATTATTATGTCAGCAACTATGAGAGATGCAGCTCAATGTTGCCACCTAGCCTGAGGAGTGTCCCTTGTTGGGATCTCCACTCATGTTAAACCTTGTCCTTGGATTTATCACAGAAACTATTTTCAGGATGAGTCAGGGAGTGAAAGTTATAGGCTTTATTAGGAACATGCTTTTGAATAAATGTGGATGCTTGGAGATATGAGGTGCTTAAGAAGAAAATCAGTACACATCCATGATGTGGGTGACAGACTTCTTAAAAGAGAAGCCCTTAGATGACTTTGCAATGCATACACACACACACACACACACACACACACACACACACACACACACACACGTTCAGGTGGTTTTATAAAGTACATTGTTAAGCTTTAGGGAGGTGCCACTAAGATGGGTTTACAGAATGTAGCAACAGAGTGTCACAAGGGAGTTGTCTGAGCAAATGCTGACTGTAATTATGGCCCCTAATCCAATTTGTGAGATTAAGGTTAAACTCAGAAGTCACATGCCTGCAACTGTACCACTGTGGCATCCAATCCTGTCAGATCTCAGAAGCTAAGCAGGGTGGGACCTGGGTAGTCCTTGGATGGGAGGCTGCCTGGGAATACCAGATGCTGTAGACTTGGAAGAAGGACCCAGCAATCCACTCTCCAAAAGCAGTCATTGAAAACCCTGTGAGTAGCAGAGAAGCACTAACAATACTGTTTTGCCTGTTGTATATAGATTGCTATGAGTCAGACACTGACTTAACAGCACCTACAACAACAACAGAAGTCACATGCATTTTGATTCTAAGCATGGCTTATTGGTATTTTGAAATTACCATTTAAAGTGTCTTTCAAAATAATGTCTCCATGCAGGCAGTCCTCACAGAAATTTTCTTGGTAGTTGTGTCAAAGTCCTTGATTTTTAGCCAGTGAGATTTAAACCAGATCCTGGAATGAGTAACTTTTCTTTTTCCGTATCCCTCAAATTTTCCCTGTTTTTCTATTCTGCCTCAATTAAGAGTGTGCCTTAAATGGGATTGTGCAACTCTGTTACTTTCTTCTTTTCTCTCACTTTCCAGCCCTGAGGTTATATGCTCCCACAGCCCAAAGCAACAGGGCCAACTGATCACAGACTGAAAACTCTGAAATCATGAGCCAAAATTAAACCTTTTCTCTTTATAAGTTAATTATCTTGGCCAGATCTTGGTTTTAGTGGTGGAAAGGTAACTAACACAGATGGGAAGGGGTCAAGATCTTCTCTTTCTTGTTTTCTCTTGGATTTGAAGTTTGCCATGTCTCAGGTTTCTAGAATCCTTACAGCCTGGATACACACAAGAGTGTAGCTGAGAACACATACTGCTCATTTATACCCTTTGAGATGCTGGCCAGTACAGAGGGTGACAGTAGAAGTACTCACGGATGAGATGCTCAGAAAGGCATCAACACACACTTAGGGTGCTATAAAACAGAGCCAGCATTTAACTCTGTTTGGGTGAGACACAAAACTGCCAACCTCAAAAGTTAAATGATGGCAGCCATGGAAGCCACTGCTGAGAAGGGGACTCCTAATTCTGGATCCTTGCTGAAAGTTTCACCTGCATACAGGTATACTGTCCAGCAAGTAGAGTGGAGGGACAGAGTACAGGCCACTTCCTTTCGCTCCTGTTTAATGTAAATGTCCAGGTGGGCCCAGGAGAAGAGATAGGGCTTTAAATTCCAAGGTGACCGATGGTTACAAGTCCTGAATCTGACCCACAAATTGTCAGACTATTTGGAGCTTGCCTGTTGTTGTTGTTGTTGTTGTTGTTTTTAGGTGCCATCACATAGTTGGGTCCAACACATAGTGACTGTCCTAGGGTTTTTGATGGCTGATTATTTTGGGATTGTTTTGGAAGTGAGCTGCCATGTCCTTCCATTTTTGTGGTGCTGGGGATAGAACTTGGGGCCTCAGAAAGTACAGAATAACACTTTACCAACTGAGCTAAACTCCAGCCTCTTAATTGATTTAGGCCTCAAAAACAGCATTGGTGCCCTCACCAAACTGGTAATTTTTCAATTTTTTAGGATGGATTGAAGCAAAGACTGAAGGATTAGATTAAATGATGTGTAAGATCCATTCCGCCCACACGTCTGTCAGTTTGCTGCACTGTGGGGGCTTGCGTGTTGCAATGAGGCTGAGAGCTCTGCCACTGTAACCTCGGACATGAGCAAGGTTACCCATGGTGGACAGGTTTTCAGATGAGCTTCCAGACTAAGACAGACTAGGGAGTAGGACCTGGCGAGCCACTCCTGAAACAACTAGCCATTGAAAACCCTATGGGTAGCAAAGAAACACTGTCAGATATAGTGCCGGAAAATGAGCCCCCCAGGTTGGAAGACACTGAAAAGACTATTGGGGAAGAGTTGCCTCCTCCAAGTAGAGTCTACCGTGATGACAGAAATGGAGTAAAGCCCCAGGGTGCTCAACTTGCTGATGTGGCACGACTCAAAATGAGGAGAAACAACTGTAAACATCCATTAATAATTGGAACATGGAATGTACGTAGCAGGAATCTAGGAAAATTAGAAATCGTTAAAAGAGAAATGGAGTGCATAAACATTGACATTCTAGGCATCAGCGAGCTAAAATGGACTGGCATAGGCCATTTTGAGTCAGACAATCATATGGTCTATTATACTGGGAAAGATAAACTAAAGAAAAATGGGGTTGCATTCATCATCAAAAAAGACATCTCAAGACCTGTCATGAAATACAATGTTGTCAGTGATAGAATAATATCCATACGCCTACAAGGAAGGCCAGTTAATATGATTACTATTCAAATTTATGCACCCACCACTAAGGCCACAAATGAAGAAAGGGAAGATGTCTATCAGCTTCTGCAATCTGAAATAGATCAAACATGCAATCAAGACAAACTGATAATCACTGGTGACTGGAATGCAAAGGTTGGAAACAAACAAGAAGGCTCAGTAGTTGGAAAATATGGTCTTGGTGACAGAAACGAAGCTGGAGATCGCATGATAGAATTTTGTCAGACCAATGACCTTTTCATTACAAATACATTTTATCAACATCATAAATGGAGACTATACACATGGACTCCACCAGATGGAACATACGGGAATCAAATTGACTACATATGTGGAAAGAGACGATGGAAAAGCTCTGTACAAAATGTCAAAACAAGACCAGGTGCTGACTGTGGATCAGACCATCAACTTCTCATATGCAAGTTCAAACTGAAGCTGAAGAAAATTAGAACAAGTATATGAGAGCCACGGTATGACCTTGAGTATATCCCACCTGAGTTCAGAGACCA